>PGTU02007256.1:0-36524 GCA_002896215.2 Cicer echinospermum
TATAATTATCTTTCTATGAAACTTTTATTATATTGCAACATTTAAAAACTTATTTAAAACATGGTGATTTCTTATGATTTTTTTGGTAGTGGAATTTTATTTTTAACATTGGATCCAAAATCAAATTTATTTATATTTATTAAATTATTTGAAAACATTTCATTGTTTTCTAATACTATATATATTTTATAAATAATATTAATATATTCTTCAATATTGCATCTTTGAAAGATTTTTCTTATTTAAAATTATTAAAATCTATCTGTGAGGGATATGACTTTTTCATAGTTAGAACAATTTTTTTAGGGACAAAAGGCTAGTTTGGAACACTAAACACTAAAAGATGCAATATTTTAATATTCATTTAACCAGTGTATTTTCAATATTACTATTCTTTGTAGTCGACGTATTTTTAAGTTAAAAGATTAGTAAACACATTTCTACTGTGAGGAGATATTAGACGTATTATTTATTAGCTATACAAATTAAGTACAATGTTTAGTTACTATAGTTAGCTATACTAACCGTTGTTTTTTATTGGCTATATATCTCTTATGTATATTTGATGTGTTTTGAAATTCTCTCATTATCAATATTTTTTTCTCATAGAAGATTATATGTCTGACTCCTCTAAATAAATAATTTATTTTATACAATGAAGTGAATACATTAACGCTTGATGATATAAATCAATGCTAATGTTAAATGAATATAATATCAATAATAATGGTAACAATTTGAACTTTGTTTACTTATTTAATTTCATTTAAAAAATCACTCCAATTTCTATATAGAATTGTAATAATATAATTAGTTGGTTATATTGATATTAATGTGAAATTATAATTGGAAAATAATAATAAATATTATTTTTTGAATTAGATTTTCTATTAATTAGGTGATTAAAATAATATAAATATATATAGAAAAAATAATAAATATTTTTTTTTAAAATCATTCCTTTTTAAGATTATATTTATTATTATTTTTAAATAACATATTAGTTTGAAAAAGGTGATGATTTAAGCAACGTGAAAAGCAATAGTAAAAATGTTGAAATGTAAATCGTATAATGAAATTATTTCCCATTTAATAGCGATTTCTTACTAGCCATTTATTTCCATTGTCTTCCATTTGGTACTATTTGCTTTTGCTGCCAGGTTCAAATGGGAACAATTTTATTTTCAATTGGTGGTTTATAGCCATTAAGATGTTAAGGATATATACATGTGATTTATAGTATACGTTAAGAAATTCAAAAAAAAGAAATGTTTTGTTGAAAAAAAACTTGGACATTTCAGAGTTAATGCATAAATGATAAGATAAAAATCTCACATTTATTACCTTAAATGTACTTTTGATTTTTAATGTAATTTTATTTTTCAATTTAATCATCAGATTATCTCTCAATTTATTAACTTTTCACAATTATAATGAATAAAAAGAATGTTTTGATTGAATATGTTTGATTACATAATCTGCAATAAATTTTTAAAGAATATTTTATAATAATATTTGTAAAAATTTCCAAAATAGGTTAGCATTTGCTTATAGTTTATATATATGTGTGTAGGTTTGCACAGTTGGTCATTCTTGAATCAACTTGAACTCAAAAATGTTAGCCCAATGTTACGTTGTTCTCTTCCTTTCATTGTATTTGCTCTCTCCAATGCTTCAGTATGTCCAAACATGAAGAAAAACCAAATCGTATGAACCACTTCAAACATTACCCTGAGAAGTGTAAATGCTAATAATGGAATTGGTGGCATTACTTGTGGAATGTGGGACGTTTATATTACCTTACGAATATTATTACAGCAAACTTGTTCCCATTGACAAGCCTGTGACGTGTATGCTTATTGGGAATTTAAAGCCACTGTCACTCTATTTGATGCCAAAAAGAACTTAGTCTCTGTTCATCAAGTTGTTTATTGGCAATACAGTATGATGTTTTTATCATAGTTTGGGAATTTATTTTTGGGTACAAAAGGGCTAGTTGGAATAATTAAATGTGTACCATAGTTAAACTACCTTTGTTTCTAGACCATCTCTTTAAATTTCTCTTGATGTATGATGTTGGGTTAACTCATATTGAAAGTATCAAACGTACTTTTGATATATTATTATATTTTAATCATGATTTTGACGTTATCATATTATATATTGAAAATTTCCGGTATTGAGTGAATAAAGATTCAACTACATACTTTTTTTATTTACCATAAACTATTCATTGTAATTGTACCTGCAATATTTGTCATTTTACAATACAAATATAATATTTATTATTTTTTTCAATAATTATTTTTTATGTATCTTAATTCATACCCACTAAACTAACAACAACTCATAAGAAGGATTTAGTAAATAAATCTTATTTATTATTAAAATAATTCTGATATTTACAAAAACTAACTGAAAAAGCTTTTATGACCTTAGAATTAGTAGAAACTATCAATTTCAAACTTATATCAAGATAAAGTATTCTGAATTTTTAAAAGTGATATTAAATTTTGATATACTTATTAATTTTAGTAGATAGTAAAGTTTAATTTAAACTCAAAATATTCTCTACAAAAATAGAGCTTGCGTGACAAAAATATAGACTAACTTTAAAATAAAAATAATTAGCTTATTTAAATCATTAATGAATCCGTGACTAAAAAAATACATTTTCTTACTTTATAAACAATCATAAATGAATAATTAATAGGAAATAAATGAAGAAATCCTTATAATCTCAGTGTTTACCCATCATCTAAACGGAAAGTTGCAAAGTTACGATAATTTCGTTTTTACAACGCTCGGTTTAAATAATTCCTTAATAGTGAAATTGTGAAATTTTAAATTTGAAAATTCATTAACACAACATATAATTTTTCTAGAACCACCTCTCAAGTATTTTTTTTTTTGTGATTTTGTTGTAAGGGTGCAATACTCTTTAGTTTTCTTTGTGTGATGTTCGTTTATTTCATATTAAAAAAATAATTTTAATACATTACATATTCAGTTATGATTTGACGTCATAACATTACACATTGAAGACATAGATATTTCACACATTTTAAATTTCATCAAATTTTATAAACGTAGTTCTCTGCTTCTTATATATCATTTAGTGAAATAAAGATTTTAACTATATACTCTCATCTTATGATAAATAGTTTATTTGTAATTTTTTATCTTAATATTATTATTTTTATATTACCAATACAACCATTATACGTTTTAAAAAAAATATTTTTTTATTGTATTCTTAATTCATAAAAAAAAACACCACCACAACACACTCATGAGAATTTTAGTACATAAACCTTATTATTTCATTGAAATAATTCTATATTACAAAAACTAACAAAATTTCTCTTTGTCGAAAAATTTCTTCTTGAAAATGCATCAATTTTTTATGTTTAACATCTGTCATTCCTAAAATAATACACATATTAATTAAAAACAATTCAAATTAAAAAATAGTATTTAAATGTAATCATATATCAATGGTTAACACGTAAAAGTTTGCTAATAGTTAGTAGTTGAGTTGTGTAGACCCATAATGATTTAAAGTACCCTTTTTGTATTTTGTATATTTTGATTGGCTCGAGGCTTTTAATCCAAAGTAATAATATTTGGAGTTTTATAATCAAAAAAGATATTTCAATGCCAATTAGAATTTCTCGTCGATAATAAATTGAATTTAACTGCGAAAATCATTTACGGAGAATTTAATGCGTTTCGAGCGAAACGGTAATTTAACAAATATCTAGATTTTGATATATTTTGTTAAGATATATTTTTATAGTTATGTATGTTTGTTTGGGGGAAAGAGAAAGAAAACTAGAAGAAGGAAAGGAAAAGAAATAAACAAGAGGAAAAGGAATAGAGGAAAAAAAACGAGGAAAAATAAGAATTTTCCATCTTCTTCCTCTCTGTTACTCACGCGGCCAAAACCTCCCTTCCTCCATGTTGTTCATTTTTGTTTTCGTTGCTTCCTTTGAACTCGAAAATAGGAACCCAAGGTTAGGGGAGAGTTAGATCAAGGTTTTCGTAACTCCACTCTTCCTCTTTGATTCGAAAACGAGAAGAAAACGGTTTTTGAGATCCAAACACAACCCCTCCGTTTCTTCTAGATCCAACCTCATTTCTCGAAGAGATAGAAGGAAAGTTGCTCACCTCCGTGCTACGGTGCTAGTGCACTAATTTGGAAGCGGCGTTGCGAGCGGAGATTTTACCGGAATTTCTCGCGGAACCGGAAACTCTCGTTAAAGCTAACATTGAGGTAAGGGCTCCTTCCAAACTTCTAGCTTGCATTAGGGACTTATCTGTAGTTGTGTGGGAAGGAATTTGTTAGGGTTAAAATGTATCGATTTGGGAAAAAACGAAACTAGTGCGTTATGGGTAAAACCTTAGAGTTAGGTTTTGTTTATAGTGATGAATGTTTCGTGGTAAATGAAATTGAATGTCATTGTGTATGATTATGGGTAAATGAAACCTGATGTTTGTTAATTGGTGTGGTTGTTGTGAATTATGGTTTGAATGTGAAAGTATGTTTGAATTGTTTCTGTGGAATTTGAAACCATTAGAGTTAAACGGGTATTAAAAATGGGGAATCTTTAATACTTCGGTTTACTTAATGTGCATTTGAGAAAATGTTTAAGTTAACTGGGCGTTGAGAATGGGGAATCTCTTAATGTCTCGTTACTTAACTATTGTTTTTGAAATCGTTTCGGTAAATGAGTATTAAGAATGGGAATCTCTTAATGACTTGTTTACTGAATGTTTTGCGAGAAAATCGTTTAAGTCAAAAGTATATTAAGAATGGGGAATCTCTTAATATGACTGTTGCTTAACGTTTTGTTTTGAAAAATCATTAAGTTAAATCGTATTAAGAACGGGGAATCTCTTAATGACTTATTTAATTAATGTTGTTTGAAAGTCGTTTAAGTAAATGGGTATTAAAAATGGGGAATCTTTAATATCTGCATTTGCTTAACGATTGCTGTGAATGGAGTCTGTGTATGCTCATGCATTTCATTTGGTAAATTGTGTCGACCCGTGATAGGTGACACCTTGGTAAACTGTACGGACCCGTGATAGGTTGTACGTTTGCGATTTACATTTTAGTAAATCGTGTTGACCCGTGATAGGTGACACCATGGTAACTGTACTGACCCGTGATAGGTGGTACATTTACGATTTACATTTTTGGTGAATTGTGCTGACCCGTGATAGGTGGCACCTAGGTAAACAGTACTGGTCTGTGATAGGCGGTACATTTACGATTCCCGCTTTTTCTTTTAGTAATCGTGTTGACCGTGATAGGTGACACCTCGGTAAACTGTACTGACCCGTGATAGGTGGTACGTTTATGATTTACGCATTTTAGTAAATCGTGCTGACCCGTGATAGGTGGCACCTCGGTAATTGGTACTTTGGCCTGCGATAGGCGGTACAATTATGATTTACGGCCCTTCGAGGAGGTTTTGGTTTGGAATTCCGAGTCCATGCATTTTGGCATATACGCATTGCATTAGGGTGCCTGGCACGCGAGTCATGTTTGATTTGAGTTTATGATTGAGTGATTCGAATTTTGATTTATCGTGATAACTGAGATGAAGGTGTTAAGTGTTATGTGTTGTTTATTGTGTGTAAGTATGATGGTTATCGAACCTTTGTGTGTCGTAGTAATCGCGTAGGAATTGCTAAGTGTTAGGTTGTGGACTTGATTAGGAATGACTTAGGTTAATTCATGAATTTTTGGAAAACTGATCAGGAAATCGATTTTCCCAATCGATTGGATGGAAGACAGGGGCTTGGCCAAATGAACAAAATCGATTAGCCAATCGATTTTGTAAATCAGTTTTTTTAAAATCCCTTTCGAAATCGATTGCCCAATCGATTAGGCCTTAAGTCAGGGCTCAGGAACCAATCAATCGATTTACCAATCGATTGAATTCAGCCAGGATTCTGTTTTCATTAAGAATCCCTCACCAAATCGATTAGGAAATCGATTGGCTCGAAACCAGGGGCTCAGGAACCAATCAATCGATTTACCAATCGATTGAATTCAGCCCAGGATTCTGTTTTCATTTAAAATCTTCACCCCAATCGATTGCCCAATCGATTGGCTCAGTGAAAATCCTCATTTTTAGTTGTATGATTAATTGCTCATGACCTATCCATGTCTTGTTTTATCATGTGTTAATTAAGAGATCGAGAACTGCATTTTACCTTCATTTTCATTGGCAATGTAGTGTATGAACTTTTCGCACATTGAAAACCCTGTTAAGGTGCATGCTTAGTTAAAAAGTTGTTTCGAGCATTCAAAAACTTAATTGCTATGTGTTAACTGTTATTTTCTGGTTGGTGACCCTTTACAATTATTGTGGAAATTTGGGCTTTGCCCTCAGATGAGAGTCAGGACGGCCCTACTGGTTCGTACCCTACGGACAGGGATGGAGATGGGAACGCTTGACTGCTGTTGTGTTAGGAGGATCTCACGGGGCGCGTGGAGATTGCTCAGGGTGTATAGCTTTTTGGTAGGATGATCAGATTAGGATGATGTATAGGGACTAGGGGTCCTTCCTTTTGGTTTGGAGTATTTTAGTTTTGGAAAACTGTACTTATACAAATATTATCAGTTTGATATCATCTTTGAATGGGTTCCATGTACCATTTGATGTTTATGTAAAAATGTTTTGGATTTATAATTGGAGAAACTTTTCCGCTGCGTAAATTATAATGACTCAATTATTTATCCAAAAGCATTTCCTGATTTATTTCTCTGTTTTATTTTAATTACTTTTAAAAAAAAAATATACCCTCGCTTTGAAAAACGGGGTGTTACATTGTGGTATCAGAGCATAGGTTTAGTTTTCTTTGGGAGCTGTGGAACCTTGGTTATAGATTGTAGGTCGACCTATAAGTTAGGAGTTGTTATCTGATCATGTGTCGGTGTAGGTGACTTGAGTTGTCAAGTCCAATATATTTGTGTGTTGATTAGTCGGACGTTAGTTTGGAATTATTTGAAGTAGTGTTAAGACTCTACTTGATGATGGTTTTATAGGAAACCATGCCGCCAAGAAGGAATGACGCTCCGAGAGCCAACGCTAATAGGAATGATCAAATGGCGGAGGCTATGAATAACATGGCTGCTTCTGTCGCCGCACAGACTGCTGCCAAGACTCAACGGGATCTTGAAAAGAGGGGAAGAGAGATCCGTGCTGCAGAGTCAAGAGGGTTAGAAGACTTCCGTCGTTACAATCCTCCTAAGTTCAAGGGAGATGAGGGTTCAGAGAAGGCGGATCAATGGATCCAAGAAGTGGAGAAAATCTTTGATATGATAAAATGTCAGGAGGGAGTGAAGGTCAGCTATGCCACTTATATGCTGTTGGGAGATGCCGAGTACTGGTGGAGGAGTGCAAGGTTATTGATGGGAGCAGCCCACGAGGAGGTGAACTGGGAATCGTTCAAAAGAAAGTTTTTAGACAAATACTTTCCGATGAGTACCAGGACTAAGTTGGGTGACGACTTTCTGAAACTTCACCAGGGGAGCATGACTGTGGGTGAGTATGCTGCGAAATTTGAATCGCTATCGAGGCATTTCAGGTTCTTCCGTGAAGAAATTGATGAACCATTCATGTGTCATCGTTTCCAAGACGGATTGAAGTATGAGATTCAAGATTCCGTCTTACCTTTGGGAATTCAACGTTTCCAAGCACTGGTAGAGAAATGTAGAGAAGTGGAAGATATGAAGAACAAGAGGGCTAGCCGAGTAGGGAATTTTAATTCGGGAGGCCCTAGTCGGGGCGAATTATCAGAATAGGGGAAAACAAGTGGCTAAACCTTATAATCGCCCCCAGAATAACAACGGTGGCAGAGTCGCCCGGGGAACCAGAATTTCGGAAGGCAAATGGGGCAAGTGCTTCGATGTTTCCGATGTGGGGAGAAGGACACTATGCTAGTGCTTGTACCACTAACATCCCCATCTGTCACAATTGTCAGAAGTCGGGGCACATGGCAAGGGAGTGCACGGCTCCAAAGGTGGAACCAGTGGTGAATGTAGCTAGGGCTACCCGTCCTACTGCTAGAGGACGCATTTATTGTGTGAATGCTGAAGAGGGAAATCCATCTGGTAATCTGATTCAGCGTGATTGTGAGATTGCAGGTAACACTCTAACTGCACTCTTTGATTCGGGGGCAACCCATTCCTTCATTGCTATGGACTGTGTGAATCGCTTGAAGTTATCTGTGTCTGCTTTACCTTTTGATTTGGTTGTTTCCACACCTGCTAAGACCTTAACCGTAAATTCTGCATGTTTACATTGTCGAATGACTATACAGAATAAGGATTTCTTGGTTAATCTAATTTGTTTACCGCTACAATCACTCGAGGTCATCCTCGGTATGGATTGGATGTCTTATCACTATGTGATCTTGGATTGTGCTCGGAAATTGGTTTCTTTTCCCCGAACCAGGAGTTGTTAAGTATTTAACTGCTAACAAACTCCGAGTGTCGCTAAGTGAAGGGACTCATGAGTTTTTGTCTCTGGCAAATGTAGAGGCAAAGATAAATGTGGAAATCGAAGATGTGATACTTGTCAACGAGTATCGGGATGTATTTCCAACGGAAATTCCAGGATTGCCACCGGTAAGAGAAGTGGAATTCTTCATTGATTTGCACCCAGGAACGGGACCCATTTCAATGGCACCTTATCGAATGTCGCCATTGGAATAAATGAGCTCAAAGGCCAAATTGAAGACTTGTTGGAGAAGAAATTCATCAGACCGAGTGTATCACCATGGGGTGCTCCAGTTTTGCTAGTTAAGAAGAAGGACGGAAGCTCGCGCCTATGTGTGGATTATAGACAGCTTAACAAGGCAACTATTAAGAATCGTTATCCTTTGCCACGAATCGATGATTTGATGGATCAATTGAGGGGGGCCGTGATATTTTCGAAGATTGACTTGAAGTCGGGTTACCATCAGATCCGAGTAAGGGAAGGAGACATTCAGAAAACAGCTTTCAGAACCCGCTACGGACATTATGAATACCTGGTTATGCCGTTTGGAGTTACCAATGCATCGGCAATTTTCATGGACTACATGAACATGATCTTTAATTCGTTCCTTGATAAATTCGTGGTGGTATTCATTGATGATATATTGATTTATTCAAGGACTGAAGAAGAGCATGGAGAACATTTGCGACAAGTTCTTGAGATTTTACGCGAGAAGCGATTGTATGCCAATCTGTCGAAGTGTGAATTTTGGCTAGAGAAAGTGAATTTCTTGGGACATGTGATAACCAAGGAAGGAATTGCTGTAGATCCGGCTAAGATTGAGGCGGTTCTTGCTTGGAAACAGCCTCAGACCGTCACTGACATACGGAGTTTTGTAGGACTGGCAGGGTACTACAGGAGGTTTATCGAAGGTTTTGCTAAGATTGTAGCTCCACTGACACAACTTACCAGAAAAGATCAACCGTTCGCTTGGACGGAGAAGTGTGAAGAAAACTTCCAGTTACTAAAGAGAAAATTGACGACCTCACCTGTATTGGTATTACCGCAATCAGAAGAACCCTATGAAGTTTATTGTGATGCATCTCACCAAGGGTTATGATGTGTTCTGATGCAACACAAGAAAGCTGTGGCTTATGCCTCGAGACAATTGAAGATTCATGAGAGGAACTATCCTACTCATGATTTGGAGCTTGCCGCGGTTGTTTTTGCATTAAAGATCTGGAGGCATTATTTATATGGGTGCACGTTCACCGTGTTCAGCGACCATAAAAGCTTGAAATATTTGTTTGATCAGAAGGAGTTGAACATGCGCCAGAGACGGTGGATGGAGACTCTTAAGGATTTTGATTTCACACTGCAGTACCACCCTGGGAAGGCCAATGTAGTGGCTGATGCGTTGAGCAGAAGAAGTGTATCGGTGTCTTCACTAATTATGGCTAGACAACAAGAGTTGTGGGAAGCTTTTAGAGACTTGCACTTGAACGTAGAGTTTGCACCGGGAATTTTGAAATTCGGAATGATTAAGGTCTCGAGTGGATTACTTGAAGACATTGCGAATTCTCAGGATGACGTCTTAATTCAAGAGAAGAGGAATCTAATAGTACAAGGGAAGACGACTGAGTTCAAGATTGGGACATATAATGTTTTGCGGTGTAATGGTAGGATTTGTGTACCAGCCATTACAGATATGCGGAAAACGATTCTAGAAGAGGCGCATAAGAGTAAGCTGAGTATTCATCCTGGGGCAACAAAGATGTATCAGGATTTGAGGCAGAATTATTGGTGGCCAGGAATGAAGAAACATGTGGCGGAATATGTGTCCACTTGTCTAACTTGTCAGAAAGCGAAGGTGGAACATCAGCGACCTGCTGGAATGTTGCAACCTTTAGATATTCCTGAATGGAAGTGGGACAGCATTTCCATGGATTTTATAACCGGATTACCAAAGACAAGGAGAAAGAATGATTCCATATGGGTGATAGTGGACCGGCTGACTAAATCTGCTCACTTTTTACCGGTAAGGACCACTTATAAGGTAGATCAGCTAACGGAGATCTACATTGCTGAAATTGTGAGGTTACACGGGTACCATCGAGCATTGTGTCAGACCGTGACCCGAAGTTCACATCGCATTTTTGGGGAGCATTACACGAAGCGTTGGGAACGAAGCTACGATTGAGTTCAGCTTACCATCCGCAAACGGACGGACAGACTGAAAGGACAAATCAGTCCTTGGAAGATCTGTTGAGAGCATGTGTTTTAGATGATAGAGGAAGTTGGGATGATGTACTTCCGTTGATTGAGTTCACTTACAACAATAGCTTCCACGCGAGCATTGGAATGGCACCATATGAGGCTTTATATGGGCGCAAGTGTCAAACGCCCTTGTGTTGGTATAAAGACGGTGAGAATATGATTGTCGGACCAGAGATGGTGCAACAGACCACAGCTAAAGTAAGGAAGATCAAGGAGAAAATGAAGACTTCACAAGATCGCCAGAAGAGTTACGCGGATAAGCGTCGCAGACTTTTGGAATTCGAACAGGGTGACCATGTATTTCTGAGAGTCACACCTACTACTGGAGTAGGTAGAGCCTTGAAATCGAAGAAGTTGACTCCAAAATTCATTGGACCATATCAGATTTCTGCACGAATTGGGCCGGTTGCTTATCGGATTGCATTACCTCCGATACTGTCCAATATTCATGACGTGTTTCATGTGTCACAATTGAGGAAGTATCTCGCAGATCCATCTCACGTGATCGAACCAGACACAATCCAGCTGAGGGATAACCTGTCGTTCGAAGTACCACCCGTGAGAATTGACGACAGGAAGATTAAGCGGTTGAGGACCAAGGATGTTTCGTTAGTCAAGGTGATCTGGAACCCAATTACTGGAGATGCGACTGGGAACTGGAGAGCAAGATGAGGGAACAACACCCAGAGTTATTTATCGATGCATAGTTTCGAGGACGAAACTAATTTTAGGGGGGAGTAATGTAAGACCCATAATTTTAAAGTACCCTTTTATGTATTTTTGGTATATTTTGGATTTTGGCTCGGAGGCTTTTAAGCCAAAGTTAATAATATTTTGGAGTTTTATAATCAAAAAAGATATTTCAATGCCAATTAGAATTTCTCGTCGATAAATAAATTGAATTTAACTGCGACGAATCATTTACGGAGAATTTAATGCGTTTCGAGCGAAACGGTAATTTAACAAATATCTAGATTTGAGATATTTGTTAAGATTTATTTTTATAGTTATGTATGTTTGTTTGGGGGAAAGAGGAAAGAAAACTAGAAGGAAGGAAAAGGAAAAGAAAAGAGTATATAAAGGAAAGAAGGAAAAGGGAAGAAAGGAAAAACAAAGGAAAGAAATAGAAAGGAGGGAAAATAGAATTTTCCATCTTCTTCCTCTCTGTTACTCACGCGGCCAAAACCTCCCTTCCTCCATTGTTGTTCATTTTTGTTTTCGTTGCTTCCTTTGAACTCGAAAATAGGAACCCAAGGTTAGGGGAGAGTTAGATCAAGGTTTTCGTAACTCCACTCTTCCTCTTTGATTCGAAAACGAAGAAATACGGTTTTTGAGATCCAAACACAAACCCCTCCGTTTCTTCTAGATCCAAACCTCATTTCTCGAAGAGATAGAAGGGAAAGTTGCTCACCTCCGTGCTACGGTGCTAGTGCACTAATTTGGAAGCGGCGTTGCGAGCGGAGATTTTACCGGAATTTCTCGCGGAACCGGAAACTCTCGATAAAGCTAACATTGAGGTAAGGGCTCCTTCCAAACTTCTAGCTTGCATTAGGGACTTATCTGTAGTTGTGTGGGAAGGAATTTGTTAGGGTTAAATGTATCGATTTGGGAAAAAAACCAAACTAGTGCGTTATGGGTAAAAACCTTAGAGTTAGGTTTTTTATAGTGATGAATGTTTCGTGGTAAATGAATTTGAATGTCATTGTGTATGATTATGGGTAAATGAAACCTGATGTTTGTTAATTGGTGTGGTTGCTGTGAATTATGGTTTGAATGTGAAAGTATGTTTGAATTTGTTTCTGTGGAATTTGAAAACCATTGGAGTTAAACGGGTATTAAAAATGGGGAATCTTTTAATACCTCGGTTTACTTAATGTGCATTTGAGGAAAATGTTTAAGTTAACTGGGCGTTGAGAATGGGGAATCTCTTAATGTCTCGGTTACTTAACTATCGTTTTTGAAAATCGTTTCGGTAAATGAGTATTAAGAATGGGGAATCTCTTAATGACTTGTTTACTGAATGTTTTGCGAGAAAATCGTTTAAGTCAAAAGTATATTAAGAATGGGGAATCTCTTAATATGACTGTTGCTTAACGTTTTGTTTTGAAAATCATTAAGTTAAATCGGTATTAAGAACGGGGAATCTCTTAATGACTTATTTAATTAATGTTGTTTGAAAGTCGTTTAAGTAAATGGGTATTAAAAAATGGGGAATCTTTTAATATCTGCATTTGCTTAACGATTGCTGTGAATGGAGTCTGTGTATGCTCATGCATTTCATTTGGTAAATTGTGTCGACCCGTGATAGGTGACACCTTGGTAAACTGTACGGACCCGTGATAGGTTGTACGTTTGCGATTTACATTTTAGTAAATCGTGTTGACCCGTGATAGGTGACACCATGGTAACTGTACTGACCCGTGATAGGTGGTACATTTACGATTTACATTTTTGGTGAATTGTGCTGACCCGTGATAGGTGGCACCTAGGTAAACAGTACTGGTCTGTGATAGGCGTACGTTTACGATTCCCGCTTTTTCTTTTAGTAAATCGTGTTGACCCGTGATAGGTGACACCTCGGTAAACTGTACTGACCCGTGATAGGTGGTACGTTTATGATTACGCATTTTAGTAAATCGTGCTGACCCGTGATAGGTGGCACCTCGGTAATTGGTACTTTGGCCTGCGATAGGCGGTACAATTATGATTTACGGCCCTTCAAGGAGGGTTTTGGTTTGGAATTCCGAGTCCATGCATTTTGGCATATACGCATTGCATTAGGGTGCCTGGCACGCGAGTCATGTTTGATTTGAGTTTATGATTGAGTGATTCGAATTTTGATTTATCGTGATAACTGAGATGAAGGTGTTAAGTGTTATGTGTTGTTTATTGTGTGTAAGTATGATGGTTATCGAACCTTTGTGTGCCGTAGTAATCGCGTAGGAATTGCTAAGTGTTAGGTTGTGGACTTGATTAGGAATGACTTAGGTTAATTCATGAATTTTTGGAAAACTGATCAAGGAAATCGATTTCCCAATCGATTGGATGGAAGACAGGGGCTTGGCCAAATGAACAAAATCGATTAGCCAATCGATTTTGTAAATCAGTTTTTTTAAGATCCCTTTCGAAATCGATTGCCCATCGATTAGGCCTTAAGTCAGGGGCTCAGGAACCAATCAATCGATTTACCAATCGATTGAATTCAGCCCAGGATTCTGTTTTCATTAAGAATCCCTCACCAAATCGATTAGGAAATCGATTGGCTCGAAACCAGGGGCTCAGGAACCAATCAATCGATTTACCAATCGATTGAATTCAGCCCAGGATTCTGTTTTCATTTAAAATCTTCACCCCAATCGATTGCCCAATCGATTGGCTCAGTGAAAATCCTCATTTTTAGTTGTATGATTAATTGCTCATGAACCTATCCATGTCTTGTTTTATCATGTGTTAATTAAGAGATCGAGAACTGCATTTTACCTTCATTTTCATTGGCAATGTAGTGTATGAACTTTTCGCACATTGAAAACTCTGTTAAGGTGCATGCTTAGTTAAAAAGTTGTTTCGAGCATTCAAAAACTTAATTGCTATGTGTTAACTGTTATTTTCTGGTTGGTGACCCTTTACAATTATTGTGGAAATCTGGGCTTTGCCCTCAGATGAGAGTCAGGACGGCCCTACTGGTTCGTACCCTATGGACAGGGATGGAGATGGGAACGCTTGACTGCTGTTGTGTTAGGAGGATCTCACGGGGCGCGTGGAGATTGCTCAGGGTGTATAGCTTTTTGGTAGGATGATCAGATTAGGATGATGTATAGGGACTAGGGGTCCTTCCTTTTGGTTTGGAGTATTTTAGTTTTGGAAAACTGTACTTATACAAATATTATCAGTTTGATATCATCTTTGAATGGGTTCCATGTACCATTTGATGTTATGTAAAAATGTTTTGGATTTATAATTGGAGAAACTTTTCCGCTGCGTAAATTATAATGACTCAATTATTTATCCAAAAGCATTTCCTGATTTATTTCTCTGTTTTATTTTAATTCCTTTTAAAAAAAAAAATATACCCTCGCTTTGAAAAACGGAGTGTTACAAGTTGCAAACTAGGGTGTTAGAGTTTATCTGTTCGAGATTAGTTAGTTTATCCTTCGATATTAGTTAATTTATCTATATATAGATCTTGTTGTATTAATTATATTATATTTTATTAGCATAAATTCTAAGAGAAGGGAGGTACATAATTAGAGAGGGGAAAGGTGAAATGCGAGGTTAGTTTCTCAAAACTAGGGGCATACGTGAGTTGGGTTGGGTCGGTTTTGACAAAACCTGATACCCGAACCGACTCGATCAAGAATGGGTTGAGTTGGGTTGGATTGACGAGTTATACATAAATAATAACTTGTTTTTATTTTAGGCGAAAATATATTTAATATCTAAATGTCTCAAAATCTATAAAATTTCAATTGCATAATTCAATTCTTTAAAATATCATTAAAAGAAGAAGTTATTAATATAAAAATCATTTATTAGACGCATGAACACCTTGCATCAGAATTCATATAAAAATCAGTTATTAATAATATTTTATCGTAACTAATTTGTATAAAAATTATAGCATGTGAGCACATGCGTAGCAAAAGAAGAAGGTGGACGGTGGTGTGGCTTCAAGAAGCTAAAAATCTAAAGAAGAAGAGTAATAAAACTCTATTGAACTATTGGGACTCGCAAATAAAATTGAAAAAAATATATATATAACTAATTATCGGGTCGGGTCTACGGGTCGACGAGTTTAATTTGTTAAACCCATTACCCGAACCAAATATAAGCGGGTTTCAATGGGTTGGGTTGGGTCGGACTCGAAAGCAACTGAGTAGAGTACAAATCAGGTTAGGTTGAGTGATCGAGTTGGCGTGTTGACCCGCACCCATGAACACCCCCACTCAAAACCATAAAGGTTAAAGGTTGGAGGATATTTTAATAATTTATCATTATATTTTTGATAATATATATATATATGGGATGTTGTGGGCTCTGCCCGCTCCAAGAAGATCTGCCACCGTCATCAACAATCAAATTCAAAATTAATAAATTAAAATTTAAAATTTTTAAAAAATAAGGTATTAAATGAGTTTTTAAATTAGAACATTTTATAAACTAAATTTGGTTTTAAATGGTTATTTTCTTATAATCTCATCACAATCATCAAATAAAATCAAGGCAAATACAATTACTCAATATTTTCAAAAAAAATCAAATGAGGACCATATGTAGCTGGAGGAATATGAACAACAGAAAGATGAGTTTACACGGTATCCTAGAAGACCGTATGATATGTCTGTCCTTACACAATACCGGTATCATATTGTTGGCAGGTTGTGGTTTGGTTAAATATGTTAGTTATTTTGAATTTTAAATGTTTTATGGTGAATTAAAAATATTTAATTAATTATTATTTTGTGATATATATATATATATATAATATTTTAATTTCATATATTTTAATCTCATGGTAAAAAGCTACAACAATTTACTCTGCGAGATATAAAGACGTGGGTGAATTTTTTTGGATTAGCCCTATTACAATCAGGTAGTTTGAACTTTGAAGCGACAACAAACTCATTTCTGCATTTGTGGAGAGATGACATCTTGACTTCATAATTTCACTTGCCCTTTGGTAAAATGAAAATTATTTTGAATGGTGTTGTCAATCTATTAGACATTGACATTAGGGGTGAGTTGTACAGTCCACCATCTGACTTAGATAAAGTTATGACATGTAATCTTGCCATTAATTTATTATAGAGCATGTTGCTGAGATATGGGATGAAACCAACAAGACAAGGGGTGTGCAATACCGACTAGATTGGTTGAATAAGGTTTTCAAAAGACAATGTGATGCAAAGAGATTTGATTGTGATGTTAGGCGTACTTGCTGAATTTGGTAGAGAGTATTATTTTGGCATATAAGAGCCATACATTAGTTGATGAGAACTAACTTCCTCTATTCAGATATTTGAAAGGTACCGATTGGTACGGTTGGGGTCTTGCTGCACTTGTAGTGCTTTATTACTACCTCTTAGATGTCAACTATTACGATACAAAGCAATTAGATGGACATATGCCTATAATGCAAATATTATTTTATATAAGTTTTATGATTGTTATTTATTAGTTATTATTATTATTATGATTATATTATTTTTTATTTGCAACAGTAATGGATTTACAAATATTTTTCAAATATTGTAAAAGAGAAGACCTAGGCGTTGATGTGGAATGCATTTCCAAGATGAATAGATGAAGCTATAAACAATAGAAATACAAAATCTCTGAGTACAGACAAATGATAGATGCTCTCACACCTCTTGACGTCACATGAAGACCATGGGATAATCGTAGAGATGTTGATCCCTTCGAAGATATGATATGATGTCATGTTATACATTGCTTACCTTCAATTGTATAGTATAGTAAAGACATATTTTTCAGAGAGGTGTTTAAGACAATTTGACTATATTCAACAAATTTCACCACCGTCACCTTCAATTCTCAATAGATTATCCGATGCCGATGTGGAGCAAATGAGATATTTGAGCTCCCTCACTAACTTGTATAATATGATTCATCCAACTACATATCCATCACAGTGCCATGATGGATATTTGAAGTGGTTATATGTGGTATCTTATCCACTTTTAGTGCGGCCAGATGGTGTATCCATATTCTATATTTTCATGTCCCAACCACCACTACATAACTTTTTATTCACAACCATCTACCCTTTCGCATGTGGGTAATGTTATACAATGGAAGTTTGGAGGTACATGGTGCCGACCAAAATGAAAACATGCATAATTACTTTTATAGAGCTTTATATTTAGCGCATTATAACGTTAGTTAGTAGTTTTTAATGTTATTTGTGATGAACATCGTTATTGTTATTTTAATTAGCTATTACATTAACTATGTCATCAATGTATGAATATACTTACTTTTATAGAGCTTTATATTTAGCAGGTCGTGACATTAGTTAGTAGTTTTTAAAGTAATTTGGGATGAACATATTATTGTTATTTATAATGTTATTTGTGATGAATAACGTAAGTTAACAACTAAAGAAAAGTAGAAACTAAAATGGATTAAAAGTGATTTTATATAAGGTTAAAAGTATTGTAGTACATACAATATTTTCAGTGCAAAATTAATCTTCATCTAATGACATGCAATCTATGGGTTCTTTCGGTGGATCGTGTGTAATACGTGTCCTACACCCTAATAAATAACTCCACTAAAGTAGACGTATATGCTATTTTCCAAGAAGTTATCTCACCAATACGAAATTTATTCCAAACTGATCCAATGTTTGACATTGAAAACCCATCTTCTATTTTTAACTGTAAAATCTTTTTAAAATCGATTAAAATAATAAATAATTTATTATTTAAAAAAATAAATATTCTTTAAGAAAATAATAATATCATTTTACCTAAACCCAATTACTTGGGTCGACAAAATCAATACATATAATACGATTATTGTCTATCTTGAAAGAAAGTAATAGAGAATGTTCAACCAAATGTGACTAGAATAACATAATATGTCGTCACGTAACCCATATCAGGTATGGACATCCATTTATCTAGGGGTTGAATACCCAATATTGTTATCATGAAAGAATCTTTGACTTCTTTAATGCGTCATGGGAACAATCTATCATAGGACTTATATGATAAGTGATCGTCTGGTGAAAATTATGGCAGACCAAAAACCAAGAGTCATAACAATGTCTAAGCAATGATGCAATAGCCCGATAACCACGGTTTGCATCAGCTATCACATTAATTATCTCATCAATGTATGGTTGAATAACATTAAAAAATTATCTCAAGAACATATGTATAGATGATTGAGATGGTTTCTTTATCTAGGATTGAGAGGGGTGCTTCATCGAGGATTGAGAGGGTTGCTTTTTTATTTTTTTATTTTTATGAATGAGAGTAGCCCGTCAAATTATATTGTGTCAATTCACAAATGTAACGCCTAAAATTTTTAATCCAAAGATTACTTAAAAATGTTTATTTTCTTTTAGAAATAACTATACTTATTTTCTAAATTGAAGTTGCGTCAGAAAATGACTTGATTGATTTTTTGTTGTTGTAAAAGGACGTAATGCAAACTACTAAAATATTATTTATTTTTTTATTTGCAAAATTAATATTCCGGTTGTTAGATCGATATTCATTTAAGCTCCAAAATAAAATAAATTATTTTTAAGTGAAATTCAAAAGAAGCAAGGTTGACTGAAATCAATGACATTCAATTATTTACTAGTGAATGAAATCTCACTTCCGCATTTCTATTAAAAGTTAATGATGAATAGTAAATAATTTTACAATGTACCGCAAAAAATTTAGTAATACAAAACATTATTTTTAAGTAAAAGTCTTATTTTTTCCACGTGCACCAAACAAACATCATTCATGTAACTCTTTGAGATCATTAGTACTTAAATGTTGGTGTAAGAGATCAGTTCATCCCACATCAAAAATTAACCAAATAATAAATTAACAGCCATAAAATATAAATATAAAATCTTTTCGTAATAAAAGATTTAAAGAAATTGATTCTTTAATAGTTCTCTAACATATATCAAAAGTTATAAAATGTATCTAAATAAATCAAGTAGCAACCGTAGAGCAAATAACTAGATCAAATAAAAATAACAATAAAATGTATGCAAGTTATGTATGCTCCTAAACATATATGATCCGGATACAACCAGCCACACAGACGTTCACACATAAGTCACTCATACCAATGGGGAAAAATTAAATCAGCCAAACAGGCGTCCACAAAGATGCATATGATATGTAATGATGCTCAAAAGATACATATCACCACTCACTTAAATAATCACACAAATCACCAGCCACTTAGACAACCACAAAGATAACAACATTTAAAATACAAATCACCAGCCACTTAGGCAACTACAAAGATAACAATGTTTAAAACACAATCATCAGCCACTTAGGCAACCACAAAGATAACAATATTTAAAACATAAATCACCAGTCACTTAGGCAACCACAAATATAACAATATTTAAAACACAAATCACCAACCAGTTAGGCAACCGCAAAGATAACAATATTTAAAACACAAATCACCAACCACTTAGGCAACCACAAAGATAAAAATATTTAAAACACAAATCACCAACCAAACCACTTAGACAACCACATAGATAAAATATTCAAAACACAAATCACCAGCCACTTAGGCAACCACAAAGATAATACTATTTAAAACACAAATCACTCGTCACTTAGGCAACCACAAAAATAAAATATTCAAGATTAAATTTTAATCACATATGACATCAAAGTTTTATTCTCATGGGCGCTTATAATCAAGAGTCGGTAATTTTGTTATCTCAAATATATAACACACAAACACGTGAATAAATGTCTTAGAGTCATAACTTTTATTTTATAAACTATAAAATTGGATTAGCGACATGTTATTGATGGACATCAAAGCTCAAATAATGAAGAACACATACAAATATAAACTTTATTTCTTCTACTATAAATTTTTTTCCATTATTAGTTATTTAGGCATACGAATCAAGGTTTACCACTAAACACATCACAAAAATCAACTTAATCATGTTATCATAATTAAAAATTAAAACTTTTTACCAATTCCCCCAAGACTTATATAGATTTCTTAAAAATCAAAACTTTGAAATGAAATAGCACAAAAATCGAAACTTTAAAATAAAAACATCCTAACAAACATATTACTCATGAGATCATAATAAAAACCATAACTTTATAATTAAGTACACATAAACACTACAAAAATAACAACTTTACATCAAACATATTACTCATGTTATAATAATAAAAATCGAAATTTTATAACTAAGTTTATCAAAGAAAACATATTACTTATAAAAACAAAATATTATAGTTAAATTCTTTAAGGCAAACAAAAATCAATATTTTTCTTTTAAGACATCAAGACATATATCAATATCTTACAAACTATTAATTTAATATCTAGTCTAACCTTGCATGGAGAAAAACCCTTACCTTATGCACTTTATTTCTTAACACTCGTAAATTCGCACGAGAAATAGCTCATGAAGGAGAGTGAAAAAATGGGTCAAGTGACTATATTTTTTTTATAGGATGGACCAAAAATATTTTCAAAACACTTATACATAAGAAGGGTTGAGTTTCACCAACTCTATAATATCTCATAAAGTGAATACTTATTTGGTCGCAAATAAAACTAACAAACAATATAACTTTTATAAATTCTAATTTAATTAAACAATTCAACTAATATTTTATCAACTAAAATAAATCAAGCAAGACAAGAATACCACTAACACATAACAAAATAAAACAAACATATCTAACACATCAATTTCATGATTATCGAAACTACTTAAATAAATAAAATGCACAATAGTTCATTTAGGAAATAATCACATCATAAACTGTCCACATGTAATTGTCACGTCAAAAAAATTAAATAAAAATAAAGGTCATAATTATTCAGGTAGAATAGAATGTGATAAAATTTAATTTAATTTATTTACACATAGAATAATTATTAATTTAATAATAGCAGTTACTAAAAAGACACATATATAATATATATGAAAATTTTGGAGTGTTACAACAAACACGAGTTAACCCGTATGTTCTTGTAATAGAACAACCACATACAGATTTGGCAGTACCACCCACTCAACTTTCTTATATTATTTAGCAATGTGTCCTTTAGCTTGTCTTTGTAATAATACATTTAATCTCTTATAAAATGGATTCTTGTGTTCATGTTTGTTATCATAGAAACTTTTTTGAAATGCACCCCATATTTTTGTAAGTTGCAACCTTATTATGTTGTTCATAGTCTCTCAACATTTACACATGTCACTCATGTTGTATTCCAACATTACCTTCAGTTTTCAATGAGCACACTCAACCTTATTATTAGAGGTAAATTGTCATCATGAAGCAATTCAACAATATACAATAAAATTACAAATTTGAAGTTTTATAGTGACGTGACATACCTGTTATTCATTGTATTCCCGAAATGTATCACCCGACTAGTCAATGCTTTAACAAACCATTGCTTGTGAGGAGTCAACCGAGTCTCTTTCATATAATCAACAAACACTTGACTATCAATGCATGCTTGTTCGGACATGTACAAGTGCATGACGTACTCTTTTTCATCATTGCAATATATAACGTCTTTCCACATATTAAGTACTAACTTTTGTCTATCATTCAATACATATTTCTTGCATTTTGCTCCAATATTTTTATCGATATGAAATCAACAAATCAAATTAATAGGATGTGGAAATACAATACCAACTACTTTTATTAAAACAAGATATTTGTCAGTCACAATTACATAAGGAAATTTGTTTTGTGTAAAAAACAATTCTCATAACCTCACTAATACCCAATAAAAGTTTTCTTTGTGCTCTCATTTCGAATAAGCAAATTCAACTACAAATATCATCTTTGTTGACTTATACCAACAATTTCAAAGAATGACATTATGTATTTATTAGTTTCGTTAGTGATGCCCATAATCAACACGATAGAAAACAAATTTAACAACTTCAATGAAGCTGGATGGGCTCAAAAACTATCTCTTATAATATCTGAATCTTCCCACTTTCTTTTCCAACAAACATATTTTGTATCTTCAACTAGCTTGAATAAATATTGCATTTTTGTCCTATGACCTATCACCTGCAATTGAATAATACTCATCTGCTTATATTTGTGAGATATGAGTAACATTGTTCTTGTCCCAGTTTTGAAATTAGTGTAATATGTGCTTCAGTGCCACATTATATTTTGTTAAGTCATGAACATATTTTCTCTATAATTCATCTAAACGACTAACAAACGCATATCCCTAAAAAGTATCATGTAATTGATGGTTGTGAGCTCCACAAATTACTTTAAATATCCATCATAAACAATCTTTTAATGGTTTTGATATAAGCTTGAAATGACAACCACATTTTTTTTTTTAAATTCGACTTGAACTATTAATATGTTTACATTTTCCTCTTTTGTCATAATGTAGTATTAATTATTCCTTATTCATCTCTCTGTTCTCTTTATCTGTATCTGATTTAGTGATGACAAAAATCACTTTTTTTAATACCAATCTCCTATAACTACTTTTTTTCCTAGACCCATCTCTTTAATTTTCTTTGATGTATGATGTTGGTTTAACTCATATTGGAAAAGTATCGGAAAAAGTACTTTTGATATATTATATATTTTAATCATGATTTTGACGTTATCAATATTACATATCTGAAAATTTAGGTATTGAGTGAAATAAAGATTTCAACTACATACTTTCTTTATCTTACAATAAACTATTCATTTGTAATTTTACCTGAAATTATATTTGTCATTTTACAATATTAATATAATATTATTATTTTTTTCAATAATATTTTTTTATTGTATCTTAATTCATTAAAAAAACTCCACTAACAACAACTCATATGAGAGTTTTAGTAAATAAATCTTATTTTATTATTAAAATAATTTCTATATTTACAAAAACTAACTAGAAATAAGCTTTTATGACCTTAGAATTAGTATGACAACTATCAATTTCAAACTTATATCAAGATAAAGTATTTCTGAATTTTTAAAAGTGATAATTAAATTTTGATATACTTATAATTTTAGTAGATAGTAAAGTTTAATTTAAACTCTAAAATATTCTCCCAAAAATAGAGCTTGCGTGACAAAAAATATAAACTAATTTTAACAATAAAAAATAATTTAGACTTATTTAAAAATCATTAATGAATCGGTGACTAAAAGAATAAATTTCTTAATTTAAATAAACAAGAAATTGAAAAAAATAAACAAGAGACATCATTAATTGCTGATGTCTCTTAAACTTTTCAAATCAGGTTGTTTAAACTTTAAAAGTAAAGTTTTTCTTTTTTCTGATCCCATTGTCTGCTTAATTTAACACGTGACTAAGATTCTTATGATTCCCCAACAATCCTGAAAATTGATGCAAAATGCCAATTTATTTTCAAAAGAAACAATGTCATGAAATATGAATGCAATTATATAGAATGTATGTTGTGAATATATAACATTTTGAATGAATGTATGAGGTGTTTTTTGCTTATATGGATATTCTTATAATGAAAGGGTATATTGGCTTATGTAGTGAAACTCTCACAAAGGCGGCTCTATAGTTCTAAACACGGTCCCTAGAGCCAATAATCTCATTTTGGAATATTGTCAACAACAATAGGTAAACTATTTGGAGTGACAATACCCTCAATAAGATCAAACTCTAGTGTGAGATTTTCATGCTAACCAAACAGGATGTACATCCAGAAGGCTACCACTACACAACCTCGAAACTAAACTTAAGTTTTGTTCAAACTCAGGTGTAAGGTTCCACTCATAAGTGTGTGTCTTAATAAAAGTGTACGGTGTAGAATAAGTATGATTCAATAACTCTATAACAATAATAAACATATAATAAATAATAAATAAATAAATAAATAAAAAATAGATAAATAAATAAATAAATACATGAATAAATAAATAAATAAAAATGATCTACAAGCTTAAAAAATATTATAATATCAACTAATTTATTATAAAAATAAATAAAAGAAAATGAAAAACAAACAAAAATAATAATAAAAAAGTTAAGAATTATGCACAATTAATTTATTAGGCCTGACTCTCTAAAATATCCCCAGTGAAGTCGCCAGCTGTCGCGGCCTAAAATTTCGATTGTTTCTCGAATTCAATGGAGTCGCCACCAAAATTTATTTTAAAATAGGGAAAATATTGGGAAACCCTTAAAGATATAAAAAAATATAAAAATGGTCTTCGAAACTAGATTTTGAGTTCGGGAGTCGATTATGCGTAGAGAAGGTATTAGCACCCTACGACATCCGTTAAAAAACGGTTACTATAATTAATTGTGCAAGATTAATTTTAACTTAAGTATATTTATTTTTCTTTATTATTAAATATGAATAACAATTATTACTATATTTAAAATATGATTTTTGAAATAAATATGTACTTAACAAATAAAGGACAAAAAAAGAAATTTTATTTATGTGCTTGACAAGAATGTGATCTTGCTCCTACGTATCTCTCCGGTGCGATGGAGAAATCAAAGCTTAGTTAAAAACAAAACGGATGTGTTGAGTGTGTTTTAAAGAAAATTTGTTTTGTAATAAAAAATGTTTTGACAAATAGAAAAATAAAAGAGTTTGATTTGAATAGATATATTAAAATACGAGTTTTAAGACGATCAAGTTGTACAACTCCTGTCCAAAACTCAAGGAATAAAGAAGATGTCACATCTAATTTAATCCTCTAAAAAAATTCTCGATCTTTAAATTGAGTTTCAAAACCACCAAGTATTACAACTTGTGTTTTAACACTCAAAGATAAAAAAGAGTTACATCTAATAAATAGGTCCATTTTAGATTAGTTCATTAAAATAAATAAATGAATGAATGAATAAATAAAATAAAATAAAATAAATAAACTAAAATAAAATAAATAGATAAATAAATAAAGAGAGTTTTAGAAATATCAAGTTGTACTACTTGTGTCCTAATAACTCAAAGATTAAAAAGAGTTACATCTATTAAATAAGTCGATTTTAGATTAGTTCATTAAAAAAATAAATAGATGAATAAATAAATAAACAAATACAAAAAAAAATAATAAAATAAACAAAAATAAATAAAATAAGTAAAATAAATAAATAAATAAGATAAAGAGAATTTTAGAACTATCAAATTGTACCACTTGTGTCCTAACAATTCAAAAATTAAAAAGAGTTCACATTTAATTAATCTTTAATATAAAATTTATTTTCATTTTTTATGCTGAAATTGGTATTTAGTTATGAAAGAAAATTAACCATTTTTGTAAAAAAAAAAAAATAAAAAAAATAGTTTTAACTGTGCTGAGTTTGAACAAAATATTGCTTTTTTGTGTTTAAAAACCCAAGCCCAAACTAACTAAAAGAAAAAAGGCCCAAAACAAACTAACAAGAAACCCTAGTTAGATGGGGGAGGCAGCCGCTCGACAAACAACAAACAAACCAACAAGAAAAAACATTTTCTTCTTCCTTGTTCCGTTCTCTCTGTTTTGAAAATAGAAGGGAAAATATGGATGGATGATCAATCGAACAAAAGGAAAATGAAGAGGAACAAGGAAATAGTGATGGCGGCCACAACGCCAACGGCGGCCTTAGTGCCAACGGCGGCCTTAGCGCCAACGGCGACGGCGTCTTCGGCGATGGTGACGGTGCCGACGACAACAATAGCAACAACGAAGAAGACAACATCAGGTTCGGATTTTTAATTGCTTTCGTTCATTAAATAAAAAAATTTACATTTTTTAAATAAAAGAGTGTTGTTGATGATGATGACAAACAGCAAGATATATATTGTACATGAAGAAAAAAATACCTTAATATTTCGTGTTTGTTACTAAAAAAAACTCATTCTGATTTATTTCCTTTTTCCTTCTTTGTAAGTGTCTTTTTTAGTAGAGTTAATCTCAGATCCTCTTTTTTTGAAATTGATAAGGTGTTTTTATAGAGTTTTTGATCTGTTTAGTTGCTTTCTGGTCTGTCTTGGTCCTTATCTATCTATTTCCTGTTTGATGTTTTTTTTCCTTTGCTCATCATCTGCGTTTTTTCTACACCTCTGATGCATTCATGATTTTGATTTATTTGTTTTGATCTGTTCTGTTGCTGAGCTTTAATTTGTCTCTTAGTTTATTTTTTAAACTCAAAATTTTGTCTCTTTGTTCTGCACAAAGTGTACCAAAACTGACTTAAAAAAAATGTTTTTATGCTTCTCTAATTAGTTACAAAGCAAAGGTCAATGACACTGCATCTGAAACAGAAAGGCAGCAACAAAAAAGAGCCAAACACTGCATCAGGAACAGAGAGGGAGAGAGGCAACAACAGCAACAAATTAAAAATTATTGTAATTTAATTTGATTTAATATTTATGGTTGTAATTTGATTGTAATTGTAATTTAAAAATTATAACTTGATTTAGCATTGTAAATTGATGAACCTACTTATTGTAAATATAATTACTTCATTTTTTAATACATATTTCCTTTTTTATATTTGTTTTCAAAATGGACAAAATTAGGGTACTACAGTCTCAAAATCTATAAAATTTCAATTGCATAATTCAATATTGGATGACAATATTGAATGACAATATTGGAAAATGTACATTCGTTACATTAAAAGCAGAACAATTGAGGCAGTGGTTACAATGTGGGGACGAGTATGTTTAATTTAAGTGGAGACATAACAAACGCTAGTCATTCTTGTAATTTAAGAATCCTAATAATCAGCTTCCAAAAATAATAATTGCCTCAGTTTGAAGTGCTTGATTTTTTTTTTATCCCTATCTTTTGGACTAGCTTTATTTAAATCCCGATAATCAACACACATTCGAACTTTTCCATCTTTCTTTGGAACCGGAACAACGTTAGCAACCCATTGAGGATATTTTGCCACAGCTAAGAAACCAGCATCAAATTGTTTCTTGACTTCTTCTCTAATTTTAAGTGACATATCAGGCCTCATCCTGCTCAATTTTTGTTTAATTGGAGCACATTCAGGCTTGAGTGGTAGCTTGTGTTCAACTATGTTAGTATCTAGCCCAGGCATATCCTAATATGACCATGCAAAGACATCCACATAATCAATTAAAAGTTTAACCAACTTTTCTCGCTCACTTTCTTTCATAGACATACCAATTTTTAACTTCTTTTTTATCACGCTCAATCCCTAAATTGATCACCTCAACAGGTTCTTGATAGGGTTGGATTATCTTAGCTTCCTGTTCAATTAAGCTTTCTAATTCTGGGGGAAGCTCACAATCGTCTTCACAATCCTCATCAGCATGATTAATCAGACGTTCAAAATTACAAGAAATGGTTCTAGCGCTGCTATTTTCAACATATTCATTTTTGACTCTGCATTTGTTTAAATTAAGAAGAAAAATGAAAAAAAGAAAATATGAATAAGGATTGCCAAAAGAAAGAGAAAAGAGAAAAGAGAAAAACAAAACCAGTTGGAGAATTCAAAAATGCATTTATTGATAATAAGTACGGAATTGAAATACATATGCCCTAACTAGTTATCCTTATAGCCTTGGGCAGAGCAAAAGGAGTAAAAAAACATAATTACTTTGAACACGAATTAACAAACACGGGAAACTCGATGATCTTCCAATTGTTGAGATTGGTGTTTGGAGGACAAGGGTACACTAGCTTGAGGGTATCATCATCAACACGATCCTCTTCTACAACAGCCACTTGATCAGCATATATTATTCCAGCACTTTGAAAGGTTTGACGAATGTCCCAAATAGGGATCTTTTGTGAATTTGATACCCGGTTTTGCCAACGAGCTAGCTTGCTTTCTCGTTTTTCCTTTACAGCGTTCTCTTGATCAGCTTTGGTAGGTATATATCCCAACCCGTACTTATCCTTCTTTTCCGGTATTTCTATCAATTTCCTGAATTTAACAAAAACTCCTTCTTCCATCATGAATTTTGTAGCCTTAAATGAAGTGGTAGATAATTTTGGTTCTTTTAAACGAAATCCTTCACCCATGAAGACAACGTTGGCGATTTCTAATGCTTGGAAGGAAGTCTCAATGGCTTCCTCTGTGTCTTCAATGTAGCCTGTAGAAGATAGATGACTCACTATCATATCTTCTTCCCCAAATATTATCACCAGTTTATTGTTCACTATAAACTTTAGCTTTTGATGGAGAGTGGATGTCACTGCTCCAGCAGCGTGAATCCACGGTCTCCCTAAAAGGCAACTGTACGCCGGCTTAATATCCATCACTTGAAAAGTTATTCCAAAGTTATGGGGTCCGATTTGAATCGGCAGGTCAATCTCACCAATAACTTGTCTTCTGGACCCGTCAAATGCTTTCACCACCATAGCACTCGGCTTCAAACAAGCCCCATCAACAAATAGTTTTGATAGTGTTGATTTTGGCATGACATTTAACGATGAACCATTATCAACTAGCACTCGCGCAAGAATATGATCATGACATTTCACAGAGATGTGTAGTGCTTTATTATGCTCCACCCCTTCAGCTGGTAATTCAACACCACTAAAACTCATCCTGTTACATGCGATGATGTTACCGACAACTCCATCAAACTGGTCAGCGGTGATATCATGAGTAACATGGGCCTCGTTTAAAACTTTCATCAGTGCCCTTCTATGTGCTTCAGAGTTTAATAAAAAAGAAAGAACAGATATCTTAGAAGGGGTTTGATTTAGTTGATCTACTACCTTATACTCACTTTGCTTGATAAACTTCAAAAATTCATTAGCTTCTTCTTCAGGTATTTTCTTTTTGCAAGTTTCTGATCCTTTTATGGCATGATACACAACATCCTTCCCTTTTTCTCCACGACCTTCCTTTTTCCTAAGTTCTTCAGGAGTGTATACTCGACCACTTCGGGTCATCCCACCAATCCCTGAAATATTGGTGATATCAGTACCTTGAGGCTTAAAGATATCACATGATTGATGATTTACTAAATGGGATGTGACTTCATAACTCCATGGAACCGCTTTGTTATTTTCATAAGGAAAAGAGGTTGGTGCTTGAACAATTATTGCATTTTTCCCACTATGAATTGGCTTAGGATTCTCTTTTCTATAGAGGATTTCCAATGGTCTTGGAAAAGATCTATTTTTTCCATGCATGGCTCTATGGCCGATACATAATCATCTTTTGTGTACTGGTCTATCTCTTCTTCAATGAGATTGACAGCGGTATCTCCGTGACCCGGCAAAGGATTATTCCCCACGTTGGGACCATCTTCCTTGAAGGTAAGCCATTTTGCATTGATCAATTCTTGCACTGTAGTTTTTAAGGCTTGACAATCTTCGACGGAATGCCCCACGGCTCCAACATGGTATTCACATTTGGCGTTTGGATTATACCATTTCGGAAATGGTGGTTCTAGAGGTTTCATTGGTCTCAGGACTACCATTGAATTTTGGAGTAAGTGAGGCAACAATTGACTGTACGTGACAGGAATTGGGTCAAAACGGGTTGTCCTTTTTTGATTGACAGGTGGTCTGTAGTGATTTGAGATTAGATTTTGGTTCCATTGACTTTGTTGGAAAAATGCGGTAGGTGGTGGTTGATAAAAATGTGGTCTTGAAGGGTGATATTGAGGGTATGAAGCTTGTGTGGTTGCAGCACATATGGATAAGGAATGTAAGGAGTTTGTGATATTGGGGCTGGAAGTTTTGGGGGTCGATAAGAATTGATGGGTGGAAAATAGGAGACTCTGGGTTTACCATTACAGCATTAGCGTCCCCTTCTTTCTTTTTTGTGAATGTCGTGGGGGTCTTTTTATGCCAGTTGCTGCACATACGATCTTTCCACTCCTCATCCCACTTTCTATCCTTTCTCCTATCATGACCAGATCAGAAAAGTTTGATGATATACTCCCAATCATCTTATCATAAAAAGGTGACTGGAGAGTATCCATAAACATACCAACCATTTCTCTTTCAGATAAGGGAGGTTCCACTTGTGATGCCATTTTCCTCACCGTTGTGCATACTCTTTGAGAGATTCATTATCCTTTTCGATTGAATTTTGCAGTTGCATCCTATCAGGGCCATGTCAATGTTGTACATGTATTGTTTCAAAAAGGCATCGGCCAGGTCTTTCCATGAACGAATTCGATTTCGCTCGAGATGCATATACCAGCTTAACGATGCCCCACTCAAAACTGTCTTGGAAAAAGTGAATGATCAGCTTGTCGTTATGAGCATGAGAAGCCATTTTTTCTGCATACATAGTTAGATGATTTTAGGACATGTGTTGCCTTTGTATTTTTCAAGTCAGGAACCTTGAATTTGGGAGGGATAGTCACATCAGGAATCAAACACATATGAAGCTTCAATGCCAAACATTATACCCCTCAATTTGCTTTTATTCCGTCTTCTAAGACATGAATTTTTCCTTTAATTGTGTATCACCCCAATGTGAGGTTGATGCCAATCCCGTTAGCATCAAAATGGCACTTGAGGCACACTTATATGGAATATTTTCTGTGGTATGTGTTTTGGGTGGCACATAGCCCAGATGAGGTGGTATTTGTGATTGGTATAAGTTTTGGAATTGGACAACTGAGTGGTTTTGGTTATTTCTATGGGTGATTGACTACAGGCGGAGTATAACCAGGCGGAGACCAATAATAGGAAATGCATAGTTCAGTGCAATTGTTGTTAGTCGGGGTAAACCGGTGGAGAAGAAGAGTAGTTGGTGTCTCATTTACAATTGAAGGATCCCCATCTGTATTCTCATTCCTTGCCAAAGCCTGTAAGCTTCAAGATTCATCGACCTTTTCTTCAGTTGTTGACATCTGCTCTTATCACCTCTTGGTTTGCTCGAGTTCATCCATGACCTGGAATCGCTCTGCGTTCGATAAGGGTGTCGGGGAATCAGCTTTAGTTGATTTTTTTTGTTTTATATTAAAAAATAAAAAAAATAAATAAGAAAATAAATTCTATGAGTATGAAAATAGAATTGATGGATGAATAAATTAGTTAATGATGTAGTTGGATAGTGGGATCCTACGCCTTAGGTAATAGCAAGAACAAATTATTATGAAGAAAATATGAAGGACTGGAAATAAAATAGAAAATTCTTGATAAGAAAAGAGTACATCATATTCAAATTAATGAACTACATTGACTATGGGATTTCATTTCTTCTAATAAGACAACCAATCTTCTCCTCCAATTCTTCTATCAATTTTTTGCATATTCAACGCGACTTGGTAGACTTTGACTGGAGTATTCAACGGATGCATTACCGCATCAATCTCTCTAGATGCTTTGGAATTTTTAAGACTGCTTGATTAGCTAGCATGCCAATTTGAAAAAGCAGTCTTTCCAGTGTCTCCTTTATTCTATCCAGATCTTTATAGATCTCTTGGTTCTTCAATTGCCCAAGCAACACCATGAAACGCTCCTCCCAGTATATGGTTTCATCCTCAAGTCATTATATATCTTTTCTTGAATTTTAATCAATGTAAATTCTTAACTCACTAGAAGTTTCCATCTCTGTTTTAGTGCCATCTTGGTGTTTTGAGAGTAATTCTTCGATCTTCCTTCTGTTGCCCTCTCTTCCTTACTTGACCTCATATTTATCTGCCATTCTTTAGTTGTTTTCTTAAATCTTCAAACTCCCTTTTTATGTCTTCTCAGAGCTGCCTGATTTTGTCCACAACTGCTTCCACATATAGCTTTTTCATAGCTGCATTCCTTTCTGTTTCCGCACATCTAACTCTCATTTGCACCTCTCTCAACCAATCTGTATGTCAAGTTTATTTCCTTTTTCCAATTTCAACCTCTGTTGCTCAATTGATAAACTGATTTTTACATGTGTTTCTGATCGTAAGTTCTTATTCTCTTGGGTGACTTTTTCTAACTTTGCTTGCACTCTTTGGTGTCTCCTCTTCAATTAGCGCAAGATGCTTGAGCTCTTCTATTCTTCTTCATTTGCAACAAGAATAGGTTCAGGCATTTCCTGATCATTTGAGGGTGTACTGTGGAAATGGCAGCTTGATTTCTTGGACTCTATTTTTTACCCATTGTTGATAGGGTTCTTGTGCTGCAACTTTCTGCATCAGTGCTTTTCCTTTTCTGATGATCTTTTCCCAAGCTCGACTTATCTTCGCAAATAGGTGGGTCTATATATACCCGTATTGTGCAAAATAAAAAGCTATCAAATGACTTATCATCTGGTTTTTCCAACATAGGGTAGCCCAAGCTGTCTCAAAGCTACCGGCCAAATTTGTAATTAATACATCCTTGGATTCCCATGAGAGGCACATTTGGGAAATCTCCGCATGACATATTACTTCCTCTACCCTTGTATTCCCGTGATACCAGATAATTGTGTCTCCAGTAGGCTAGCTATACTTTGAAGCCCATTCATGATTATCTTTAATTCCAATATGATACCCTTTCTTGAAGCATAGAGACATTAACCAGAATATCTACAGCACTAAGGCACAACACAAAATTGTTCCCCTTTCTCTCATGTCGCATATGTAGAGAGTAGATACATCAGCAAAGAATCGCGGGAACTGGTTGCTTATGGTTTGTAAAAGATTAAGAAGACATTGATAGCAGCAAGAATCAACAAGATTATCAAGGGTTTGGGAATAAAACAATACACATAGATAATAGAGCCAAAAACATCTATAAAACACTCCATTCTTTTTTAACGGCTAAATCGTGGCACTTTGCTCATAAGGATATTTTTCTCAAAAATCTCAACAATGGCTCTTTTTTCTTCTTTTTTTGTACTTGCCACTCTCTTATGTCGATTTTCAACACTTCCAGAAATTGCATCCAACTAGGTGGTTGCCCAGTATTATCGATAAGGATTTCCCTTCTCTAAGGGGTAACTCCATTATTCGTTCAAATTCCTCTAATGTCGGGCCAACTGAAAGTCTTTGAAAGGTAAAACATCTTAAGAGAGGGTCGTTGAATCTGAGATATAAGCCGGTGAGAAGCCCCCATTTTGCACATTTACTGCCAAGAGATTTAGAATATTTCCCATATTTGAGAAAAGAAACTATCACGTTGTATAGTTTTCATTTGATTGCTGATGTCTCTAAACTTTTCAAATCAGGTTGTTAAATTAAAAGGTAAAGTTTTTCTTTTTTCTTGATCCCATTGTCTGCTTTTAATTTAAACACGTGACTAAGGATTTCTTTATGATTCTCCACATCCTGAAAATTGATGCAAAATGTCAATTTATTTTTCAAAGAAACATATAGCATGAAATAGATGCATTATATAGAATGTTATGTTGTTGATAATAACATTTTGAATGAATGTATGAGGTGTTTTTTGCATTATATGGACATTCTTATAATGAAAAGGGTCTATTGGCTTATGTAATGAAACTCTCCAATTGTTCTTTGATTATTCAGAATTGTCATTTAGTTGAATTTTTTAATACTATTAGCTTTTCAGTTTCGTAAAAAAAAACTGCATGTGTAACATTTAAATTTTATTTAATTTATTTAAAAATTAATCTATAAGATTTTTTCCCTTCCTCAATTTGAAAAATTAAAACTCATAAAATTTCAAATTAAATAAATCAATAAGGTTTAGGTTTCTTAAAACCCTATCTAAAATAAAATCCCAAAAAATAAAAATTTGAATTCCATATTCATCGCATCTGAAATTCAAAAAATTGTTAAAAGAATAATTCAGTTTCTTCACAACACTAACTCAATGAATTTTTTTCTTCTATAACAACATAATATATTCAACTCATTTGACGTGCTCCCCTCTTCTCTTTTTTTCTTCCATTTTTCTTTTGTTTTAACCACTTTTTTGAAACTTGTTCTCTCTTAAACTATTATTTCAATACAAGAAATAAAAAAATTGTTCATTCATTGATCAACGTTTTCGCTTTTGGGAATTCCATTTCCTCTCTTTAATTTTCGATTCTTGTCCCCTTTAATCTCAAAGATAGTTTTTTTTCACAAAGCCATTTGTTTGAATTTTTCTAATCTTCGAGATAGGTTTCATTTCTAAGTTCAAGATGCGGTTTTGTTTTAAAATGTACTCCTTCTTTGTGTTTATTATTAAGGGGCAATAGAATTCAACTAATCCCACCAAAATGCGTTCTAGTTTATGATTATTCTATAGGGTTAAGAATTAGAGAATCACATTCAAATCTAAGAGAAGAAAAATACTAACATATCAATTAATTATTAACTTTGGTTATATAAAACAAAAACTATAACGAATTGGATGTGTTAAAACAATTATTTACATGTTTCGAGCACACAAAAACTACTCATTTTTTGTTTTTTTGTGTGATTTATAGGGTTGAGTAGTTGATCGGAGAGGATCAGTGTGAGTATGGTTTGTTGGCAATTGTTTTAAGTTGTTTTCTCCAAGTTGGCGTCTACTTTCGTTATTTCTTTCTTTTATAATTCTTACTAATTGATATTCTAACTTCTATCCATAATCGATCAAATAAAGACAAAAATTTATTTTTTTTTTCATTTCAAGCCCAAACAAGTTTCATTCTTTTTTAGTTTAAACCACTTTTTTTTGCTACAATCCATAAAAAATAGATGGTTAAGTAAATATAACTCTATTTTAGCATAATGGGATTTTTAGCTTTTTATCCATTTTAAAAAATAGATGGTTAAATAATTTTTCTTTCTCACCTCGTCTAACATTTAATATTCATACCAGTGTATTTTTCAATATTACATATTCTTTTGTAGTCGACGTATTTTTTAAAGTTAAAAGTGTAGTAAAACACATTTTACTTGTGAAGAGATATTAGACGTTATTTAATTAATTAGTTATTACAAATTAAGTACATTGTTAGTTTACTATAGTTAGTGTATACTAACCGGTTGTTTTTATTGGCTTATATATCTCTTATGTAATATTATGATGTGTTTTGAGAATTCTCTCATTATTCATATATTTTTTCTCATAGAAGATTTATATGGATCTGACTCCTCTTAAAGTAAGATAATTATTTTATACAATGAAAGTGAATTACATTACGCTGATGAATAAATCAATGGCTAATGTTAAATGAATTATATAATCAATATGAATGGTTACAATTTGAACTCTGTTTACTTATTAATTTTATTTAATAAAAATCAACTCCAATTTCTATATAGATTGTAATAACTATAATAGTTGAAGTTTATATTGATATTAATGTGAAATTAAAATGGAAAAAATAATAAATATTATTTTTTTGAATTTAAGATTTTTTCTATTAATTACGTTGTAATATAAAATAAATAATAAATTATATAGAAAAAAATAATAAATATTTTTTTTTAAAATCATTGTCCTTTTAAGATATATTTATTATTATTTTTAAATAAACATAATTAGGTTTTGAAAAAGGGGTGATGAATCTTAAGCAACGTGAAAGCAATAGTAAAAAATGTAGAAATCGGTAAATCGTATAAAATGAAATATTCCCATTTTAATACGCGATTTCTTTACTAGCCATCTTAATTTCATTGTCTTCCCATTTTGACTATTTGCTTTTGCTGCCCAGGTTCAAATGGGAAACAATTCATTTTCAATTGGGTGGTTTAATAGCCATTAAGATGGTATAAGGATTACTAACAATCGTGATTTTAAGAATACGTTAAAGAAATTCAAAAAAAAGAAATTGTATGTTTGAAAAAAAACGTTGGGGGGGGAAAAAAAACATTTTTCCCCCAAGGAAGTTAAAGCATAAAATGATAAGATAAATCTCACATTTTATTACCTTTAAATTACTTTTTGATTTAAATTGTAATTTTATTTTTCATTATATCATCGATTAATACTCTCAATTTATTACTTTTTCACAAATTTTAATGAATAAAAAGAAATGTTTTTGATTTGAAAATGTTTGAATACATAATCTGCAAATAAATTTTTAAAGAATATTTATATAATTATATTTGTAACAATTTCCAAAAAATAGGTTTAGCATTTGCTTATAGTTTATATATATGTGTGTAGGTTTTGCACATTTGCTCATTCTTGAATCAACTTGAAACTCCAAAAATGTTAGCCAAAT
>PGTU02007264.1:0-10886 GCA_002896215.2 Cicer echinospermum
TTCAAATAATACACTTTGAGAGAAATTGTTATAACTCACAAACTTGATTGGCAAATATTATGTGTGAGATTTGATAGTGATTGAATAAAGAGTTTTTAGCCTTTTTTTTAAAGAATTTATCTTTGTAAAAGAAAGTGTGTAGAAATCCAGTATTGTAACTGGTGGTTATCTTTTAGGGTGTGTGATCATCTAAAGGAGACCTCAATCTGATCTTGCTAGAGCTTGGCGAGTAGCTCTTAGGGATAGATTGGTTTTGTAGAAGATTGATGTTGAGTTGGATGCATAGGCAGGGAATTGCTGGAAAGTCTGTAAACATACTCAAATCATTTCTAATAAAGGTTGGAATCGGTAATTGATTCCAGGACTGGACGTAGACTATCAAACTGATAGTCGAACCAGTATAAAAATCAAGGGTGCACACTTTTCTATCTCTATACTCTTTATTTTGATAATGCATGTATTCTTGAATCTTAGTTTTGAATAAATTTTTGAATCTTTTACTGTTAAATTGGAATTAATATTAAACAAGTTGGTTTTGATATTAAGTTCATCACTTAGGAAAGAATTAGATAATCTAGTTAAAAATATCGTATAAATCTTCCTAAGGATAGAGGTCATTTACACCAACAATTGGCATCAAGAGCCTGATCTTTTAGACTAAGTTCTCAAAAAGAAAATGACTTCTATTGAATTCTTGGGTGAAGGTGCCTCTTTAGCTAGACCCCTGCCTTTAATGGGTCTGCTTACATGTACTGGAAAGAAAGAATGCTTATCTTTCTAGAGGCAAGTGGGCTTGACATCTTAAATGCAGTAGAAAATGGTCCTTATGTGCCTAAACTTGCTGGCACTGATGGATCATTTATCAAGAAACCAAGAGCTGATTGGTCTGATGATGATAAGAAAAAAGTTGGCTATAATGCAAAAGCCAAAAATATAATAACTTATGCTTTAAGTGCTGATGAGTTTTTCAGGGTGTCAAATTGCAAAACTACCAAAGAAATGTGGGATACACTCCAAAAACTCATGAAGGCACAACTGATGTCAAGAGGGCCAGAACTAATACTCTGATGCATGAATATGAACTCTTCAATATGAAGAAGGATGAGTCAATAAATGACTTGCAGACAAGGTTCACACATGTCATTAACAATCTGAATGCTCTAGGAAGAGTAATTGACAATGAGCAACAAATAAACAAAGTGATGAGATGCTTAACAAGAGAATGGCAACCAAAGGTCACTGTAATTGCTGAATCAAAGGATCTTGGAAGCATGACCATTGCCACTCTATTTGGCAAGCTCAGAGAACATGAAATGGAGCTGCACAGATTAAATGAGTCAGAGCAAACTGATAGAAAAAGAAAAGGACTATCTTTGAAAGCTCAAATTCATAAACCAAAATCTGAACCAAAAACTTGTACTGATGATTCAGAAAGTGAAACTGACGAAGAACCTGAAATCGGAATGCTGGTCAGAAAATTCAAGAAATTTCTGAAGAAAAAAGGAGTCAAATCAAAGAAACCATCCAGTTCAAGGGCAAAAAGCTTCAGCAAGAATGAGACAAATGATAGCAAAGTGATAACTTGCTATGAATGTGGAAAATCAGGCCACATTAGATCTGAATGTTTTCAACCGCAAAATAGAAACAAGTTTGTGAAAGCTAAAGGCAAGGATCAACCATCTTCAAAAACTAAAAGAGCCTACATAGATTGGAATGACAATGATGAAGAATCATTTGAAAATTCAGAAGATGAAGAAGCAAACTTGTGTCTAATGACCAACGTTGACTCAGATTCAAACAGCGATGTAAGTACTACCTCTAATCCCTCTTATGAAGAATTGCATGATGCTTTCAATGAATTGCATGATGAACATATTAAGGTAGTCAAACAATTGATTTGCACTAAGAAAATGTTAGAAAAACAGTGCATGATGTATGAAGAAATTAAAAAAGATCATAACTTGCTTGAAGACATGAATGAACTGTTGAAAAAAGAAGCACATGATAAACTCACTAGCTTCACTGAACTTGAAAGAAAGGTTGAATCACTAAAATTTGATTTAGCAAAATTTACAAATGGTAGAAATAATCTGAATGTTCTTCTTGGCAACCAAAAGAATGCTAATGAAAAATCTGGAATTGGCTATAGACCAAATAGGAATGTTCAAAAGAATCATAAATTTGTTAGATCAAAGTCCATTCATGATGATTTCAGTAAACCAATTCACAGTACATTCTCTACTTTTTCATGCCATTTTTGTTGCAAAAAAGGACATATATCATTTAATTGTAAACTGAAAAAACTTGCTAACAAGGGATGGAAACAAGTTTGGAGAGTAAAGAAACCTGTGATTGAGACTAACCCTCAAGGACCCAATCTAAATTGGGTACCTAAAACCAAAGTCTGAATTTTGTTTTGCAGATATGCTTGACATCCAAAACTCATTCATGGTATCTAGACAGTGGATGTTCCAAGCATATGACTGGAGACAAATCAAAATTTATATCTCTTAATTTAAAAGATGGAGGATATGTAAAGTATGGTGACAACAACAAAGGCAAAATACTTGGTGCCGGAGACATAGGGAGTGAATCAACAACCATAATCAAGGATGTTCTCTATGTAAAAGGTTTGAAGCACAATCTACTTTGCATTAGTCAGCTTTGTGATAAAGGCTACCAGGTATATTTTACATCACATACTTGTACACTTGAACACAAGGAAGATGATAGCATAAAACTGGTAGGTGAAAGGGTAAATAATATATATATGATTGATATTGACTTTTTGCCTGCAAATAATGTTTGCTGTTTGTTATCTAAATCTGATGAAGATTGGTTGTGGCATAAGAGAATAGCTCACATACATGTAAACCATCTTAACAAACTAGTTAGCAAACAACTAGTGCTAGGTCTTCCAAATAGAAAGTTTACTAAGGACGAACTGTGTGACTCTTGTGAGAAAAGTAAATTAGTTAAGTCTTCTTTCCCATCAATAGACTTAGTACAAATTGATAGAGTTCTACAATTGATCCAAAAGAACCACATGAAACAGTACCTCCAACTGACATTGAGTACATAGAACCTATAAGGGAAGATGACTTGCCTAAGGAATGGAGATTCGACAAAAACCATCCTATTGACAACATCATAGGAGAAATTTCTAAAGGGGTTGCTACTAGAAAATCCCTTAGACAATTATGTAACTTTATAGCTTTTGTTTCTCAAGTAGAACCTAAAAATATAAAAGAAGCTCTCTTGGACAATGACTGGATAATTGCCATGCAAGAAGAGCTTAATCAATTTGAGAGAAACAAAGTTTGGTTCTTAGTTCCTAAACCAGAAAACAAACATATAATTGGAACTAGATGGGTGTTTAGGAATAAGATGGAAGAGAATGGGGGTAATAACAAGGAATAAGACTAGACTAGTTGCTAAAGGCTACAACTAGGAGGAAGGTATTGATTATGATAAGACTTATGCTCCTGTGGCCAGATTAGAAGCAATTAGGATTTTGCTTGCTTATGCTTGTATCATGGATTTTAAATTGTATCAAATGGATGTAAAGAGTGCTTTTCTAAATGGAGATATCCAAGAGGAAGTTTATGTTAGTCAAACTCCGGGATTTGAGGATCCTGCTTTTCCAAACCATGTTTATAAATTAACAAAAGCTCTCTATGGATTGAAACAAGCTCCAAGAGCTTGGTATGAAAAACTCAGCAATTTCCTTATACAGCAAAATTTTTTAAGAGGAAATGTTGATAAAATACTCTTTATAAAGAAAAAGGGAAAAGACATTCTGCTTGTCCAAATTTATGTTGATGACATAATCTTTGGATCCACAAACAGTAAGCTTTGCAAAGAATTTGAAAATACAATGAAAGGAATATTTGAAATGTCCATGATGGGAGAATTAACATTTTTCTTAGGATTTCAAATCAGGCAAAGCAAGAATGGTATTTTCCTAAGTCAAACCAAGTACTGTAATGATCTTTTAAAGAAGTTTGGCTTTGATAAATTTAAACCTACTGATACACCCATGAGTCAAGCTTGTCATTTAGATAAAGATGATAAGAGAAAATCTGTTGATATGACCATGTTTAGAGGCATGCTAGGATCTTTATTATATCTTATAGCTAGTAGACCTGACATTATGTTTAGTATCTGCATGTGTGCAAGATACCAAGCCAATCCTAAGGAATCCCATCTAAGTGCAGTCAAAAGGATATTCAGATATCTATTAGGAACCAAACATCTTGGCTTATGGTATCCTAAGGGATCAACTTGCACTCTGGTTGGCTATTCTGATTCTGATTTTGCTGGTTGCAAATTAGACAGAAAAAGTACATCTGGTACTTGCCATCTATTAGGGAATTCACTTGTATCTTGGCATAGCAAGAAACAAAAATAGTGTGGCACTTTCAACAGCTGAGGCTGAATATATGGCTGCTGGAAGTTGTTGTGCACAAATTTTATGGATGAAACAACACCTTTCTGACTTTGGTGTTGATCTTGGAACTGTGCCAATAATGTGCGACAACACTAGTGCCATAAATATCACAAAGAATCCTGTTATGCACTCAAGAACAAAGCATATAGAGATTATACATCATTTCATTAGAGATCAATACCAAAACGGTAATATCATGCTTGATTATATTAATACATCTGATCAATTAGCTGATATATCTACCAAAGCCCTACCCAAGGAAAGTTTCTTCTATATTAGAATGAAACTTGGTATTATGGATCAAAATGAAATATGATCTCTGTGGAAAATCGATTTGGAAATCGATGTGCTCTCTAGATTTCTTAGTTTTCAATAGAGAAGTCGATTTATACGTCGACTATCCTGTGTCAAAACTACAAAATCGAATTAAGAATCGATTTATGGTACACAGTTTCTCATTTGTCAACATAAAAAGCACCACAATCGATTTCATAATCGATTTGGCAATGTGTGTTAGCAATAAATGCTAAACCAGAATAGATGTGAGAAACTATACAATCGATTGGTGAATCGATTGAGGATAGGGAAAATAGTTTTACAAAATCGATTGCATAATCGATTAATTCTCTCAGAAATCCAAAGATTTGAGAATTTTTCCAACCTCAAACACGAGCATCGATTTGGTAATCGATTATATCAAATTACCAAATTTTGTGAGCCAAATAAATCGAGTTAGAAGTCAATTGAAATCCCTGTATGGTCAATATCTTCAAAACAATCGATTTGGAAGTCGCTACTGTTATGAGAAGCTTTTCTGAACTGATATGGAAATCGATTTGGACATTGATTTATCCATTTAAGAAAATCGATTTGGGAATCGATGTGAAATATGACTGTTGCAAAAAAAACTAGCCGTTGGAGGCAGTTGTAACAGAAACCTTTCATTTCACTCCAATAACGGTAACAAACTCGATTGGACAATCGACTTTGTTCACACAAATGTGAAATAACATCGATTGAGAAATCGATTCTGAACAGTTCTATATAAATCCCTAAATCGATTTCTCAACCCATTTTCACTATTAGTTCACATTTTCACTATCTATCTGTCCCGTACTCGAATTCTTTGTGCACTAATCCTTCTCAAATCTTCTCAAACCACTTAAACTTCCAAAATCTCTACAATGGCAAGAGTAAAGCAGACTAGTGAGAAACCACAATCATCTTCTTCAAAATCTATTTCTCTAGATTCTTCCTCAACATCTAGTGGAAGAACACCCTCTCTTCAACCTTCTTCTCCTCCAGCTAAGAGAGTCTCAATACCTATTCATAAGGTATTAGCAAAGGATAAAGGGAAGGCAATTGCAACTGATCCAGGAACAACAAAAAAGAGGAAAGTTCCTCAATCTGAAAAATTAATGGGGGATGCCATGAAGGGGCCAACCTAGAAGAAGAAGAAAATTGTTCCTTCCCCTTAGCCAAAGAAGACTCTGCCTCCCAAAGGCAAAACTGTTGAAGACACTGCTCTTCCACCTGCTTTCTTAAAAAGGAAAATCCATGAGGCACGAACTCTGGATTTTGCCTATTTTGATTCGAATGGTTTCACATTCCAAAACCATCTAAGATTTCATGGTTTGATAGATTTTTTATCATGCTCTCTAGAAATCTATCCAAGGCTCATTAGAGCTTTCTACTCCAACTTCAAACTCACAGCATTTGGATTTGAGTCTGAAGTCAAAGGGAAGAAAATCTCCATGACCTTTAGAGAATTCTCAAGGCTGTCAGGACTGCCATTTTATGGAGAAGCTGTGGATGGCATGACCAATCCTGACTCCACTGATGATGCTTGGGAAACATCAGTGGACAGACACACAACAATTCAAGACCTAATGGTTAAAGGATTTGTGGAAGGCATCTCTCTTCCCATTGGTCAAATGAAGATTCAACACAGATTGCTGATGTACGTGCTAACTAGGATGTTAGTACCTAGATCAGGGAATCATGCTGTAATTCAAAGGCTTGATATCACTCTTCTTTGGGGCCTTTACAAGGAACTGAAGATGAGTTGGGCTTGGATTGTGCTGGCTAACATGTTAGAGTCAGCACAAGGAAAACAAATGCTCCCCTACCCTCAACTAATCACAAAGATTCTGAGACACTTTAAAATCTCAGTTGTCAATGAAGAATCTATAAAAACCACTCTGATTTTTGGGGAATCAACTGTCAACCAAATGCAGTTGAAAAGGATAAATGGTACTTGGACAAGGGCACAACCAACTGCTGAACAACCTGAGCAAGCTGAAACCCAATCTGAGGTTTTAGCCAAGTTGCTGGAATTTATGGAGTCTCAAGCTAGACACAATGCTAAGGTGGAAGCCTCCCTTGTGCGACTCCAGACAACCCACAACTCTATTGTTCAGGATGTAGATGCCATCCAAGAACATTTAGGTCTCAAAATGTCCTTTGAGGACATAGCTGACATTGGCACACAAGTGGCCAATCAGCATGATGAACCCCCTTCCCCCACTACTAATAAGGAACATCCCTAGATTAGTGTTTAGGCTTTTCTTTATTGTTTTGTAAATTTTTTTTTCAGTATATCTCTTATTCTGTCTTGTATTTTATTTTTGAATTTAATGACAAAGGGGGAGAATGAATTTAACTTGACTTGTGCTTATGCTCATGCTTATTGTATACTGAAAATTGAAATGAATCATGAATACTAAAATTCAGGGGGAGTTTAAAACTTTAAATATCTGAAACTGAAATGAATTATAAATGCTAAAATTCAGGGGGAGTTTAAATAAGAATTATTATAATGTTAAGTTTCAATGTTCAAATGTAAACTCAAAGTTAAATTTATGTTTGTCATTTAATCAAAAAGGGGGAGATTGTAAGATATATGCCTATGTGATTTTGATGTAACTCCCAAACATACAATGTATATGTATTATCTGGTTAATCTAATAGTTTGAGTTGAGATACAATTCAGGAAAGAATCAAACTCTACACTTGGACAAAACTTGGATCTCAAGCAATCAAGCAAAGATTGATCATATCATACAAGGCTTGAACATTATGTGTAAATGTGTCTAGTGTTAATAGTGTTTATTAGTTAGATTCATCATTATGATTTCACACATCTAATATTTGCCAATTAAAAACTGAAATCATAAAATAAGTATGTTAATCAATCAATTGGGAAATCAACTGGGCAATCGATTTTCCGAGTCATAGAACCAAGTTTTAACTAAGTCAATCGATTGGGCAATCATTTACTTAAAGGATGATATTAGACCTGTGTTCTATGATCAAAAGCAATCGATTGGACATACTTTTGTTAAGGTACAAGATTCCTACTAATCATTTGGTTAATCGATTTTTTGATTCACATAATAAAGCTTTCACTAAAACAGTCGATTAGCAAATCGATTACTTAAAAATATTTTATCAGACCTGTGTTCTGTGATTAAACGAAATCGATTGGATAATCGATTGCATAAATGAATAAGTTTATCATTTATCAGAGACATACTACATATTCGATTGGCACATCGATTGTAACTAAATAACTGAGTTACACGAAGAAATCAGTGGATTGGCAAATCGATTTGATTAAGTAACTGAGTTACGGGAGGAAATCAGTCAATTGGCAAATCGATTGGATTGAGTATCTGAGTTACAGGGAGACATTAGCCCATTGCCAAATCGATTATGTTAGTAAACATGAATCGACTGAGTAATCGATTGTTTGATCTTACATTTTAAACAAAACCATTATAAATCGATTACTCAATCGACTCTGATATGAACTGAGTATCAATTTCTGATTTATGCATTAAAAACATCGATTAGCAAATCGATTAGTTCATCTATTTCAAGAATTTCAAGAAAAACAAGAGACGCGAAATCGATTGGGAAATCGATTGAGCTAGTAATACACATTAATAAAATCGATTAGGAAATCGATTTGTCTGAAGTTTTTCTAAAACTATATAAACTGAATCAATCACAATTTTCATAACAATTACAGAATACATAGAAAGAACTGAACTTTTCAAATAATACACTTTGAGAGAAATTGTTTTAACTCACAAACTTTATTGGCAAATATTAAGTGTGAGATTTGATTGTGATTGAATCAAGAGTTTTCAGTCTTTTTGCAAGAATTATCTTTGTAAGAAAAAGTGTGTAGAAATTCAGTATTGTGAAACTGGTGGTCATCTTTTAGGGTGTGTGATCATCTAAAGGAGACCTCAATCTGATCTTGCTAGAGCTTGGCGAGTAGTTTTTAGGGATAGATTGGTTTTTGTAGAAGATTGATGTTGAGTTGGATGTATAGGCAGTGAATTGCTGGAAAGTCTGTAAACATACTCAAATCATTTCTAATAAAGGCTGGAATCGGTGAGTGATTCCAGGACTGGACGTAAACTATCAAACTGATAGTCGAACCAGTATAAAAATCCAGGGTGCACACTTTTCTATCTCTATACTCTTTATTTTGATAATGCATGTGTTCTTGAATATTAGTTTTGAATAAATTTTTGAATCTTTTACTGTTAAATTGGAATTAATATTAAACAAGTTGGTTTTGATTTTAAGTTCATCACTTAGGAAAGAATTAGATAATCTAGTTGAAAATATTGTATAAAGAGCCTAATCTTTTAGACTAAGTTCTCAAAAAGAAAATGTCCTCTATTGAATTCTTGGGAGAAGGTGTCTCGTTAGCAAGACCCCCTGCCTTTAATGGGTCTGCTTACATGTATTGGAAAGAAAGAATGCTTATCTTTCTAGAGGCAAGTGGGCTTGACATACTAGAAGCAGTAGAAAATAGTCCTTATGTGCCTAAACTTGCTGGCACTGATGGATCATTCATCAAAAAACCAAGAGATGATTGGTCTGATGATGATAAGAAAAAAGTTGGCTATAATGCAAAAGCCAAAAATATAACAACTGCTGCTTTGAGTGCTGATGAATTTTTCAGGGTATCAAATTGAAAAACTGCCAAAGAAATGTGGGATACACTCCAAGAAACTCATGAAGGCACAACTGATGTCAAGAGGGCCAGAACAAATACTCTGATGCATGAATATGAACTGTTCAATATGAAGAAGGATGAGTCAATCAATGACTTGCAGACAAGGTTCAAACATGTCATTAACAATCTGAATGCTCTAGGAAAAGTAATTGACAATGAGCAAAAAATAAACAAAGTAATGAGATGCTTGACAAGAGAATGGCAACCTAAGGTCACTGCAATTGCTGAATCAAAGGATCTTGGAAGCATGACCATTGCCACCCTATTTGGCAAGCTCAGAGAACATGAAATGGAGCTGCACCGGTTAAATGAGTCAGAGCAAACTGATCGGAAAAGAAAAGGACTATCTCTGAAAGCTCAAACTCATAAAGTGAAATCTGAACCAGAAACTTGTACTGATGATTCCGAGAGTGAAATTGATGAAGAACCTAAAATCGGAATGCTGGTCAGAAAATTCAAGAAATTTATGAAGAAAAAAAGAGTCCAATCAAAGAAACCATCCAATTCAAGGACAAAAAGCTTCAGCAAGAATGAGACAAATGATAGCAAAGTGATAACCTGCTATGAATGTGGAAAATCAGGCCACATTAAATCTGAATGTTTTTAACTACAAAATAGAAACAAGTTTGTGAAAGCTAAAGGCAAGGATCAACCATCTTCAAAAACTAAAAGAGCCTACATAGCTTGGAATGACAATGATGAAGAATCGTCTGAAAATTCAGAAGATGAAGAAGCAAACTTGTGTCTAATGGCCAACATTGACTCAGATTCAGACAGCGATGTAAGTACTACCTCTAGTCCCTCTTATGAAGAGTTGCATGATGCCTTCAATGAATTGCATGATGAACATATTAAGGTAGTCAAACAATTGATTTGCACTAAGAAAATGTTAGAAAAACAGTGCATGATGTATGAAGAAATTAAAAAAGATCATAAGTTGCTTGAAGACATGAATGAACTGTTGAAAAAGGAAGCACATGATAAACTCACTAGCTTTACTGAACTTGAAAGAAAGGTTGAATCCTTAAAATTTGATTTAGCAAAATTTACAAATGGTAGAAACAACCTGAATGTTCTTCTTGGCAACCAAAATAATGCTAATGAAAAATCTGGAATTGGCTATAGACCAAATAGGAATGTTCAAAAGAATCATAAATTTGTTAGATCAAAGTCAATTCATGATGTTTTCAGTAAACCAACTCACAATACATTCTCTACTGTTTCATGCCATTTTTGTTGCAAAAAAGGACATATATCATTTAATTGTAAACTGAAAAAGTTTGCTAATAAAGGATGGAAACAAGTTTGGAGAGTAAAGAAACCTGTGATTGAGACTAACCCTCAAGGACCCAATCTAAATTGGGTACCTAAAACCAAAGTCTGAATTTTGTTTTGCAG
>PGTU02007266.1:0-14909 GCA_002896215.2 Cicer echinospermum
TATATATATAGGCCGGTTTGTGAGATCTAATAGTTTTTTTTATAAGTTTAGGTTGACCTATTTAAATAAATAGGCTTTAAAAATATTCTGTGTCTATCTTTTTTATTAAGTAAACCAGGTCGGGTCAGAAGAAGACCATACCATAGACCCCGGACGGACGGCCTAACATATTTTCATCCCTAAAAAGAGTCATGCATAAAGTCAAATAATTGAACAAAATTCATACAATTTTCTTAATAAAGACTTTTAAAATCGTTTTCTTATTACATTAATTTTTTTTTCTTTTTTCAGAAAATAATAATAAATTTATAGAGTTTTAGGATTTTCAATGATACTGTTAATTAACATGCATTAAATGATAATTTGAAATGTTTTGAAATAATGAAAACACAACCAATTTAAAATGTAGAAATATCATATCTCTTTTAAGGAAAAAAAATCTACTTTGTTTAATTAAGTCTTAACTTATGCATGCATTATCATATAACATTTGTGCGACAATTTTACATTACTCCCCATTTAACATAAGAATAATTGATATAATATTTTGAATAAATTATGATATCATTATGAAAGTCAACCACCGAACTATTAAAGGAATAAGTTATTGACTCACAAATTGAAGAATAAATTATGTAATATTAGCTTCGTTTATTAAATAAATTAAAAAGATTTTTTAAAAGTGTATACAAGCTCACATGAAACTAATGTTTACAATTAATTTACTCAACAATAATGGTAAATAAGTTGATTAGGATTGTAGGGAACTTTCTTGAGATATCGAATGAACATTAAGGGTATGGATAGGAGCGGACTTGATGGAACCTTAAGTAGCAATACTATGAAATCACTAGGTTTCAAGGGAGGGTTATGGCATAGGATCGGGACCTTTTTGATGGAACCTTAGGTAGAATACTATGAACATCACTAGGTTTCAGGCTGAGGGTTATGGATAGGATCAGGACTTGATGGAACCTTAGTAGAATACTAGTGAACATCATTAGGTTTCAAGGGAGGTATGGATAGGATCGGGACTTTGTGGAACCTAGGTAGATAACTATGAAACATCAATAGGTTGTTCAAGGAGGGTTATGATAGGATCAGGACTTGATGGAACCTAGGTAGGAATTACTATGAACATACTAGGTTTCAAGGGAGGTTATGGATAGGATCAGACTTGATGGAACCTTAGTAGAATACTATGACATAACTAGTTTCAAGGAGGGTTATGGATAGGACAGGACTTGATGGAACTTTAGTAGTAGAATACTATGAACATCAATAGGTTTCAAGGAGGGTTTATGGAATAGGAATCGGACTGATGGAACCTTAGTTAGAATACTATGAAACATCAATAGGGTTCAAGGAGGTTATGGATAGGATCAGACTTGATGGAAACCTAGGTAGAATACTATGAACATCACTAGGTTTCAAGGAGGGTTATGGATAGGATCAGACTTATGGAACTTGGTAGATACTATGAACCTTAAGAGGGTTAAACACTGTGAGGGAACAAAGCGAGTTTGCGGTTGTCTTGGCATTGTTAATGAATAGTAATAAAAAGTGATTCCAATTTAAATTGTTGACGAATTTTTTTTCCCAAGTTTGTCATCTTGAGATGAGTAATTTGAGTACAATGTCTAGCATGTGAATAAAAATTTCAGACAAGTCTAAGGTCTATATATACACACACTAGTTTAATATATTATTTTTTTAGGATAATTAAAACTTAGTAAAATATACTTCGTCTTAAAATGTTAAATTATAATATTTATTATTACAGTGTTTCACGATAACTACATATTCTTTTACCATACATAGCCAAATATAAAGATACAGTTAACTGGTGTTCACAATCCTAGTTAAACTAGTTCTCGACATATAATTATTATCGTGCCTCAAACTGAATTGTCAGATGGAAGCGTATATATGGAAAATAAAAAATAAAAAATGTAAATTTTAAGACAATATAAATTATTAATAAAAATATAGTAATGTATTAGTCAAATTAACATTATAATTTTTTTTTTAAAAGATAAGTAATAATTAACTATGTGGTGAATAACTAAAACTAAGAGGTTTTGCAATGTACTATTAAGTTATCTTAAATCATTAATTATAAAATTTAATCATATATAAATAAATACTGAATATAGAAATTTGAAAGAAAATATTAATTTTTAAATTAAAAAATGAATGACAGTTAATATATCAATTATCATTTAAGTTGATTTTTGAAAGAAATTTAAAAAATGATATAACTATTTTATTAATTATCAATGATTATTTTTTATTGTATTTACTAACAAAAATTAATTAAATATAAATTCATTTGTACAGTCATCCGATCGTTGCAAATATTTTGTATAAACTTTAAATTGAATTCTAATATAAAATTATAATCTATACAAATAATCGTTATCCCTAAGAACAACACTTGAATTTTAAAAGATGGACTATTTTTAACAATTCTGTTTTTTACAACCTCTTGCATCAAAGAGAAGTAAAAAATATATTATACAAAAGATAAGATAAAACAATATCTTATTTACGATAATCAAAACCGAAAAACAATTCAATAAAATCAAATCGGATATAATTTTTAACACAACTCAATTAAATATTTTTTTCACTCAAAAATCAAACCAATTCAATCCTTAACACCCCTCGCTAATAAGTACTATTATTGATTTCTTATTATGTAAGAGTATGAAATGGGACTAGGGTACTCCTCTCTCATGAATATTTTTTTTAATTACATTTAAAATTAAAGGGAAGTCGGTTTCTAAGAATAGATCTTTAAAACTCTTTCAATTTTATTGTATATACCAACTAATATCTATTTTTGAATTTTAATAATGTTATTGGAGTTACAAATTATTAAGTTATTGGGTGTTAAAGTATATATCCAGCGTCAGATCGCATTATTAATCATTTTGATAATTACTTAAATCCTTTAGAATCACGCAACATAATTATTAAAATGTGATATAATAAGTGATTATTCATATTGAAAATAACTTTTTAAATTTGAATTGATATTGTAATTAAAGTTCCTAATTGAAAAGGAAAATTTATATCAGATTAAAATATTCCATCCAAAATATGAAGTAAACTTCATTCAGTATTATTGTATATATTTGTTACATTAAACTCATTTCATCTCATTAGGAAATTATTAAATGTGATATAATAACGTGCGATATTCAAATTGAAAATAACTGTTTAAATTGTGAATTGATATTGTAATTAAAGTTCCTAATTGAAAAGGCAAATTTATTTCGGAAGTAATGATTCAATCAAATATGAAGTAAACTATTAGTATTTCATTTGTTACATTAAACTCTTTTCATCTCATTAGGTTGAGACATTGTGAGAGAACAAAGCGTTGTCTCTTAGAATTGTTAATGTGAACACTGAAAGCGTTATTTAGAATTGTTAATGTAATAGTAAAAAATAGCAATTAAAAATTGCCCGACGATGTTTTTTCTTCTTAAATTTTTCATCTCAAACGAGTAATTTTAATATAATGTCGACCATGTGATTAAATTTTCAATTTTTTATTTATAACTTATTTTAAAAAAAATTCACCAATTTATTTATATATATTTTTTAAAAGGAAAGAAGAAGAAAGAGTGTTATATTTCATTTAAAAAACAAAAAAATGACTTCTGTTTTTTTTAAATATAATGTGAATAATTTTTTAAAGATCATAATTTACAAAGATAATTAATAATTTAGAAATTGAGAAGATAAATATTTTTTATTAATAAGGTTAAGTTTTTATGTTGGGCGAAACTTCAAATATAAGTTCATATAATAGTGAACATAACCTAATGAATAAAGTTTGTGGAAGGACATCCTTTAGTGCTAGTCAACTTCTTAAATCATGTCACATTACTTGCTATTTGTGTTAATATTATTTAGGTGAAATTCTAGAAGATATCCAAACTATATAATAATCTTATATAATATTGTCTGTCAAACGATAAATATAAAATAATACTCATATGTAAAATAAAAAAAATTCTTGACGAAGAAAAAGATAAATATAAAATAAAATAAAATATGCAATGTGAATTCAAAAAGCATAACATAATAATAGAAGTTTTGGATGTTTATGTCTAACAAAAGGCTAAGTGGATTTATGGAACTAAATCAAAGCGAGATCCACACTCTAAATCATCTTTATGCTAAATCACTTGAGCAGAAAAATCTTTCATATCACAATTAGCTTCATCTTTATTGATGCTTTAAAATTCCTCGAAAAATGATTATGAAATTGTGGAAATGATTTTGAGTATATATATACAACAAACATAAAATAATCGGCTTGTAAACATTTTCATTATTGAATGTATTAAGTGTAAACAGTTAGGGTGGAAATAGGTCCGGTCATGCCAGACTTTGAAAGCGCATGAGTTAAATGGGATACGATTAATTATTTAAGGCCTAAGTCGTGAGCCTAACGACCTATCATAGGCTTTTGTCGTCTGGACCAATTTAAATCCTTATTTCACATTAAAACATTTAGTTGCTCTACTCGTAAATCATATCAATATCAATGTACATATCTATATATATTAAACAAAAAATAATTTTTCTAACAAAATAATTTTTAAAAATTCTGAAACAAACATTATTTAAACCTTAGAAAATAATTTTTGATTTCAAAGAATAGATTTATTTTTTGTTCTGAAACAAAAATGACGCGATTGCCAAATATGAAATCGCTATCGAATATAGAATGACGTGATTGCCTAAATAATAGAATTTAAAATAGAAAATAATATTATTAATATAATAATAAAAAATAAATTTAATAAATAATAAAATATATATATATAGGCCGGTTTGTGAGATCTTAATAGTTTTTTTTATAAGTTTAGTTTGACCTATTTAAATAATAGGGCTTATAAAAATATTATGTGTCTATATTTTTTATTAAGTAAACCATGGTTCGGTCAGAAGAGACCATACCATGACCCCGGACGGACGGTACTAACATATTTTCATCCCTAAAAAGAGGTCATGCATAAATCAAATAATTGAACAAAATTCATACAATTTTCTTAATAAAAGACTTTTAAAATCGTTTTCTTATTACATTAATTTTTTTTTTCTTTTTCAGGAAAAATAATTATATATTTATGAGTTTTAGGAATTTTCATGATACTGTTAATAACATGCATTAAATGATAATTTGAAATGTTGTTGAAATAATTAAACACAAACCAATTTATAAATGTAGAAATATATATCTCTTTTAAAGAAAAAAAATCTACTTTTTTAATTAAGTCTTAACTTTGCATGCATTATCATAGAACATTTGTGCGACAAGTGTGACATATCACCACTTTAACATAAGAACCTAAGTTGATATATATTTTTGAATAATATGATATCATTATGAAATCACACAATATAAAGAATAGTTTATTTGACTCTACAAATTGAAAGAATAAATTATGTATTAGTAAGCTTGTTTATTTAATAATAAGATAAGTGTATACAAGCTCACATGACAACTAATGTTCTTACAATAATTACTCAACAATAATGGTAAATAAGTAGATTAGGATATGTAGGGAACTTTGCTGAGAGATATCATGAACATTAAGGGTAGGATAGGATCAGGACTTGATGGAACCTTAGGTAGAATACTATGAATTCACTAGGTTTCAAGGGAGGGTTGATGGATAGGATCGGACTTTGATGAAACCTTAGGTAGAATACTATGAACATCACTAGGTTTCAAGGCAGCAGGGTTATGGATAGGATCAGGACTTGATGGAAACCTTAGGTAGAATACTATGAAACATCACTAGGTTTCAAGGGAGGGTTATGGATAGGATCAGGACTGATGGAACCTTAGGTAGAATACTAATGAACATCAATAGGTTTCAAGGGAGGTTATGGATAGGATCAGGATTGATGGAAACCTTAGGTAGTAATCTATGAACATAACTAGAGTTTCAAGGGAGGGGTTATGGGAGGATTCAGGACTTGATGGAACCTTAGGTAGAAACTATGAACCATAACTAGGTTCAAGGATGAGGGTTATGGATAGGATCAGGACTTGATGGAAGCTTTAGGTAGAATACGATGAACATCAATAGGTTTCAAGTGAGGGTTATGGATAGCGATCAGTGACTTGATGGAACCTTAGGTAGAATACTATGAACATCAATTAGGTTTCAAGGGTAAGAGGTTATGGATAGGATCAGGATTGATGGACTCTTAGCTAGAATACTATGAACATCACTAGGTTTCAAGGGAGGTTATGGATAGGATCAGGACTTGTGAACCTTAGGTAGAATACTATGAACCTTAAGAGGTTGAAGCACTGTCTGTAGGGAACAAAGCGAGTTGCGTTGTCTTGGCATTGTTATGATATAGTATAAAAAAGTGATTCCAATTAAATTGTTGACGTAATTTTTTTCCCCAAGTTGTCATCTTGATATGAGTAATTTTGAGTACAACTAGCATGTGAATAATTTTCACACAAGTCTAATGCTATATATACACACACTAGTTTAAAATATATTTTTTTAGGATAATTTAAAAACTTAGTTAAAGTATACTTCGGTCTTAAAATGTAAAATTATAATATTATTATTTACGTGTTTCAATAAATAATAATTCTTTTACCATACTATACCAAAATATAGATACAGTTAACTGGATGTTCAAATCCTAGTTAAACTATTCTCGAACATATAATTATTATCGTGCCTCAAACTGAATTGTCAATTGAAGTATATATGGAAATAAAATAAAAATGTTAAATTTTAAAGACATATAATATTAATAAAATATAGTAAATGTATTAGTCAAATTAACATTATAATTTTTGTTTAAAAGATAAGTAATAATTAACTATGTGGGTGAATAACTAAAACTAAAGAGGTTGCAATTGTACTATTAAGTATCTTAATCATTAATTATAAAATTTATCATATATAAATAAAATACTGAATATAGAAATTTTGAAGAAAATATTAATTTTTAAATTAAAAAATTGAATGACAGTTAATATATCAATTATCATTTAAAGTTGATTTTTTGAAAGAAATTATTTAAAATTGATATAACTATTTTATTAATTATCAATGATTATTTTTATTGTTATTACTAACAAAAATTAATTAAATATAATTTCATTTGTACAGTCATCACGATCGTTTCAAATATTTTGTATTAAACTTTAAAATTGAATTCTAATATAAAAATTATATCTATACAAATAATCGTTTATCCCTAAGAACAACACTTGAATTTTAAAAGATGACTATTTTTACAATTTCTGTTTTTTACAACCTCTTACATCAAAGAGAAGTAAAAATATATTATACTAAAAGATAAGATAAAACAATATCTTATTTACGATAATCAAAACCGAAAAACAATTCAATAAAAATCAAATCGGATATAATTTTAACACCAACTCAATTAAATATTTTTTTTCACTCAAAATCAAACCAATTCAATCCTTAAACACCCCTGCTAATAAGTACTATTATTGATTTTATATTATGTAAGAGTATGAAAGTGGGACTAGGGTACTCCTCTCTCATGAATATTTTTTTAATTACATTTAAAATTAAAGGGAAGTAGTTTCTAAGAATAGATCTTTAAAACTCTTTCAATTTTATTGTATATACCAACTAAAGTATCTATTTTTTGAATTTTAATAATGTTATTGGAGTTACAAATTATTAAGTTATTGGGTGGTTAAATGTATATATCCAGCGTCAGAATCGCATTATTAATCATTTTGATAATTACTTAAATCCTTAGAATCACGCAACATGAATTATTTAAATGTGATATAATAAAGTGATTATTCATATTGAAAATAACTTTTTAAATTTGAATTGATATTGTAATTAACAGTTCCTAATTGAAAAGGAAAATTTATATCAGAATTAAAATGATTCAATCAAATATGAAGTAAACTTATTAGTATTTATTAGTATTTATTTGTTACATTAAACTCATTTCATCTCATTAGGAATTATTTAAATGTGATATAATAAAGTGCGTATTCAAATTGAAAATAACTTTTTAAATTTGAATTGATATTGTAATTAACGGTTCCTAATTGAAAAGGCAAATTTATTTCGGAATTAAATGATTCAATCAAATATGAAGTAAACTTATTAGTATTTATTTGTTACATTAAACTCTTTTCATCTCATTAGGTTGAGACATTGTTGAGAGAACAAAGCGTTGTCTTAGAATTGTTAATGAACACTGAAAGCGTTATTTAGAAATTGTTAATGAATAGTAAAAAATAGCAATTTTAATTAAAATTGCCGACGATGTTTTTTTCTTCAAATTTTTTCATCTCAAACGAGTAATTTTAATATAATGTCGACCGTGTGAATAAATTTTCAATTTTTTTATTTATAATTATTTTTTAAAAAAAAATTCACCAATTTATTTATATATTTTTTTTAAAAGGAAAGGAAGAAGAAAGAGTGTTATATTTCATTTAAAATAAACAAAAAAATGACTTCTGTTTTTTTAAATATATGAATAATTTTTTTTAAAGATCATAATGTTACAAAGATTAATTAATAAATTAGAAATTGAGGAAGATAAATATTTTTATTAATAAGGTTAAGTTTTTACTGTTGGGCTAAAACTTCAAATATAAGTCATATAATAGTGAACATAAACCTAATGAATAAAGTTTGTGGAAGACATCCTTTAGTGCTAGTTCAACTTCTTAAATCATGTCACATGTACTTACTTATTTGTGTTAATATTATTTAGGTGAAATTTTAGAAGATACCCAAACTATATAATAATCTTATATAAATATTTTCTGTCAAAGATAAATATAAAATAATACTCATATGTAAAATAAAAAAATTCTTGAGAAGAAAAAGATAAATATAAAATAAAATAAAATATGCAAGTCAATTCAAAAAGCTATAACATAATAATAGAAGTTTTAGGAGTTTATGTCTAACAAAAGGGCTTATGTGGATTTATGGAACTAAATTAATCAAAGGAGATCCACACTCTAAATCATCTTTATGCTAAATCATTGAGCAGAAAAAATCGTCATATCACAATTAGCTTCATCTTAATGATGCTTTAAAATTCTTCGAAAAATGATATGAAAATTTTGGAAATGATTTTGAGTACTATTTATAAACATAAATAAAAATAATCGGCTTTTAAACATTTTCATTATGAATGTATTAAGTGTAAATCAAATCGGATATAATTTTAACACCAACTCAATTAAATATTTTTTTCACTCAAAATCAAACCAATTCAATCCTTAAACACCCCTACTAATAAGTACTATTATTGATTTTATATTATGTAAGAGTATGAAAGTGGGGCTAGGGTACTCCTCTCTCATGAATACTTTTTTAATTACATTTAAAATTGAAGGGAAGTAGTTTCTAAGAATAGATCTTGAAAACTCTTTCAATTTTATTGTATATAACAACTAAACTATCTATTTTATTATCACTAAGAATCACAACAATTGAATTTTAATAATGTTATTGGAGTTACAAATTATTAAGTTATTTGGTGGTTAAATGGATATATCTAGATTCAGAATCACATTCTTAATCATTTTGATAATTATTTAAATTCTTAAAATCACGCAACATGAATTATTTAAATATGATATAATAAAGTGCTTATTCATAGTGAAAATAACTTTTTAAATTTGAGTCGATATTGTAATTAAAGGTTCCTAATTGAAAAGGCAAATTTATATCAAAATTAAAATTATTCAATCAAATATGAAAGTAAACTTATTAGTATTTATTTGTTACATTGAACTCATTTCATCTCATTAGAAATTGTGACTCTAATTACTAAAATACTAATATAGTAAATCATATTTAAAGTTATAGTTTATTTTTATTAATTTTTGATTCATTTATTTTTATTAACTACTACCATATAAATTAATAAATTCTATTGAAACGTGCGATAAATTACTGTATACTCGACTTTATATGAATTGTTTAGTAAAGCTACAATTAAAAAGGAAGAAGACAACTAAAAATATAGATATTGTACGCTTTCAGTAAAAAATCTAGCTTCCTACAATTAATTCCCTAACTTATGCGTACATGTAATATCATTTGATTTAGTAATATTATTAGAAATATTATTTATATTCAACGTTTTTATTATATTCGACCTAATCTAAAAGAAGTTTGGTATTTAATAAAAAATATTAATTTTATATTATATAAATGATTTAAATACATTTTTCATGATTATAATTTATAAATAGTTTCATTAATTTTTAATCTCTTAATAAAATTTTCTTTTTTATTTTTCCCTAATTTTTAATCTCTTAATAAATTTCTTTTTGATTTTTTCCCTAATTTTAAATTAACTATTATATATCCTTCAATTTTTTTAATGTTTCTTTGCAGTCTCAAGTGTTACTGCAAATATCTTTTAAAAATTCAAAAGACACACAACAATTGATATATGATCAAAGACAAAAAATGAAAATGGAAATTTTTAATGGGCTAAAAGTTGATAAAAAAAAAATTTTAAATACTAAAAACAAAATAGTAAAATTTTATTAGGGCTAAAAATTTATTTCATCATTCTATAAAATATTAAATAAATTTTAATAAAAAAAAACTAAAACAAAATGTATAATAAATATATTATTAGCTTGTTTATTTAACAACAATATATGTGTACACAAACTCAAATGACAGTTATTTTCTTGCAATATTTTATCTAACGATGATGGTCTTGGTGATGATTAGAACATGTTAGAAACTGACTTAGACTATGACGAACATTATTAGGTTGTAAGTGATGGTTAAGACGGCGTTTATGACCAGTTAAGACCTAAGTTAGAATATGATGAACATTACAAGGTTTATGACGATGATTATGATATATTGGAACCTAACTTAGAATATGATGAACATTACAAGGTTCCAAGTCATGGTTATGAAGAGGATTATGACTTGTTGGGGGCTTACTTAAAATATGAAGAACATTAATAGATTACAAGTGATGATTATTAAGAGGGTTGAGACCTCACTAAGAATCTGATTAACATTATTAGGCTCTGCAAGGGATAGTTGTGACAATGATTATGACCTATTGTGATCTGACTTAATATGATAAATATTAATAAGTTGCAAAGGATGATTATGACGACGATTACGACTTATTGGACCATACTTAGAATATGACGAACATTACTAAGTTTCAAGCGATGGTTATGAAGAGAATTAGGAGTTTGCAAGTGATGGTTATGACGATGATTAAGACTTGTAGGGACATGACTTAGAATTTCACGAACATTACTAGGTTATAAGTGATGGTTATTGTGATGATTAGGACCTTACTTAGAATATGATGAACACTATGAGGTTGCAAGTGATGACTATGAAGATTATTAGAACATGTGGAGACCTTTATAATGAACATTACTAAGTTACAAGTAATGATTATGAAGAGGATTAGAACACGTCGAAACCTTACTTACAATATGATAAACATTACATGCATACACTTAAATATATATATGTCTTAATAATATACATTTTAAGATAAATTTAAAAATTACTTAAAAATACTTCAGTCAATTAGAGTTCAAATTTTAATTAGTTATTAGGTATTTTAATAATAAATATTTTTTTTACAACACATAGCCAAAATATAAAATATATGTTAATTAAGTTCTATTCTCGTTAAGATTAATCTCCACAAGTAATATTTTGTGGTGTCTCAAATAAAATTCCAATAGAATTATTACATATAAAAAAATATTGTTTAATTTAAAGACAATATGATTATTAATAAAGTAAAGAAAATATTTAGTCAAATTACATAAAAAAATTAACAAAAGATCATAACTAAAACTAAAGAGGTTAGTTGTATATAAAAGCATCTTAATCATTAAATATAAATTTATTATATATACAAAAATACGAAATATATATACATTTGTGAGAAAATATTAAGTATAGATTGAAAAATTCATGATCATAATGAATGATAATATAAATTATAATTATTATTTAAAGTTTGATTTTTTATATAAGTTATTTAAAATTGATATAACTACTTATCTTTGACTGGATTTTTCATCATATAATTACAAATTCATTGAAACATCCATAATTAATATTTCTCACTCATAAATTCATAGTTGCTAGATATCGATATTTTCAATTAAAACCCTAACTTGTACGATATATTCTTAACTATGTCTATGTTATAACATATGTGTTGATAACGTGTGACTCACGTAAACATCACCAGTCAATAAATTGAAATAATATAGAATACTAATTTTATATATATTATTGATAAATAAGATATTAATTATGAAATCACATAATATAAAGACTAAGTTTATTTCACTCTACAAATTGATGGGAATAAATTGAGTTTTTATTCCTTAATAAGTTAGGAAATGTTGCTTTCAAACTAGTATTTAATGTAATTAATAAATTTAGTTGAACTTAAGCCTCCAATTATGTCATTGCCACATATGTTGGATCAATCTAAATAGTTTTGTTCTAAATTAATTGTGGTTAAAAGTTTCTACACAAATATTTTTAACAAAAAGGACAAACAAAAAAAATGGCTAATGGATACGGTAGTTTACTATATTAAACTTGTTTATTAATAAAAATGTGCTTCATAATATATTTGATTAATGAAAAGTTGTTATAAAAACTATGTGTTGCAAATTGTAAAATTGGTAGGATAAAATTAATTATGCATTTGAATGACAACACTGCATTTTGGTATATTGTTTTTCCTTTTTCTAAATTAAACGATCATTAATTTGGAAAGGAGAGAGGATTTTATAGTACTTTACTTTTTAGTCTAAATGTAAATAAACTACATTCAATCCAATCTAAAAAAATATTGGATTCAACTAATTTTTTATTTTAGTTATATATTTTGTATAAAATATTAAATAAATTTCAAATGCATTATAATAATTATTAGCATGTTTTAACTTATTATTGATAGAAAGATGGGGGGGCGGCTTGATAATATATCTGATTTATGAAAATTGTTGTAAAAAACTGTTTTATATTGTAAATTGGAAGATTATAACTAATATGCATTTGAATAACGAGTAAGACTTGTGTGGTAACCATAAATTTTATTACTTAAACACATACACACAACTAAAAGAAAATATAGGAAAGAAAGATAAAAAAGAATTCAATGTTTATTTTATTATTAAATTATGTATAGTTTTGTTTGTGCGGTCAAGAGTCATCCTAAAAGTAATGTTCTTATTTTAAAAATTGGACTTTCTAGTAAAAAGAAACATTAAATATTCAATAAAGTCATCATTTATTTAAGTTGCAAATAACATAAAAAAAAAATAAAACTTAAAAATAACATAAGAAAAAGTCAAAAACTCAAAGTAGTTAATTTAAATTATCAATAACATCAAAAAAAGTTAAAAACTCAACCTATTTTAAAGAGTTTAATATAAATATTTTTGAACCTTAATATTCTTAAAAAAACTAATTAAAAACTGACCATTTATGTTGGTCATATCTGCCCATTGGAATCATACCACAAGAACTTTTATTACTTAGACACACAAAACTATACAATTATTCCAGTTTTTCAATAATAAAAATTACATTGATTATTTTCTTCTATATTTTCTATTAGTGTGTGTGATTAAGGTAATAAAAATCAAATCGAAGGTGTGACCATACAAGTTTACTCTTTCGAATAGCCTAATTTTACAAAATTAGAAAATTTAATGCAGAAGTAAAATCAAGTTTTAGTAGCATTTGAACCTCTTCAAACTCAAATACAGAAAGACATGATATGCAATATCACTCCCCTTGATCTTAATATAAGCAAATTAACTAACTTCATACTTATAAAAATTAATTAAATAAATTAATATTTTTAATCATATAAAAAATACTAATTGTACTTTAGTCTCCTATATTAACTAATTTACGAAATTTGGTTTATCTATTTTATAAGTCAACAGTTTTGGTTAATCATTCTAATTTTTTAACTAAAAAATAATGACGTTTGATGTTTTAAATAGCGGGACATATGATATAGTGAAGTAAAATGATTAATCTCATGAAATTGAAATAAAATGCCGTAAAAATTTATATTTCAACTTTAAAATTATTTCATATTTTTAATTTATTTAATGACATATGAACAATTAATACATTTAGATGGTTCTATACCATAAAGTTGTATATCACGTCATTAAAAATATGACAAACCGTTATTCTTTTAGTTCAAAAATATGATTGAGAAATTAAAGTATTGATTTTTAAATTAAGGGGGTATTTTGTGAATTGATAATAATAAAAAGAAGGCTAAATTACATATGTGGTCTTAATTAATTTCATGTAACGTTAGTCCGTTTTAAAAAAATTCTCCCGAGTTGGTCCTTTTTTTATTGAGTGACAATTTGATATTTTATGTTTAAAATGTCAAACAATATTCCTTTTTTTTTACAAAATCACACAAAAATCATCAAATTTTTCAAAAAAAAACCATAAAATTCATTATTCATCTTCAATAAAATTACAAATTAATCAAATTTCATAACTTAAATCTTGAAATAAACTCATATTTTTATTCTTTATCTTGATATTGTTGGAGATGAAAATATGAGTGTATTGAATATTTGAGTTATGGATTTGATTAAAATTGCATATATTTGAAGATGATTATTAATTTATGGGTTTGGTTGAAAATTTGATGATTGTTTTGAATTTTTGTTATAAAAAAGGAAACATTATGAAATTTTAAAATATAAAATATCTAAATTTGTCACTTAAAATTAAAATAAAGGACCAACTCGGAAAAAAAAGATAAATGACTAAAATGTTACTTGAAATTAAGTTAAGGGACCACATATGTAATTTAGC
>PGTU02007275.1:0-11031 GCA_002896215.2 Cicer echinospermum
TCTTCGTTTCCTCTCCTCCTCTCTCTCCCTCTCCGCAATTACAGCCTTAGCTTGCTCAAGTCCTTGACTTACCTGGCTTCCCAAGACACAAGCTTATTCAAGACACTGATATATAATCCAGACGCGGTTCGCAAAATAATAGGGTAGTCTTAAGTTATATTTACTATTATTAATCAATACAAAACTCTAAACGATAATGAACATTGTAAGCTGTGAATTACATATCACCTGATAGTCAAGGTAGTAAGCATGCTGTACAAAAGTGAAAGTATAAATCAACAAAGTCAGTAATTTTGTTATTGGATGAAATAATATTTTAAAGTCACGTATTGCATCACTAATAGAAACTTTGACTGCTAGATACCTCTCCAGAAACATCAATGGTAAGGAGTGAAGCACTGCAAATAGAAAATACTATCATATCAACCATAATCTCATCAGAATGTACATTCTAGTCCAATAATCTATCCTCCCCAGCATTCATCTTTCAAAACACATTAAAAAAATCCAGTAATAATCGATGAATGTCATAACAATATAACTATAGTCAACTCTTGAAAGTACTTACATGATGATGGCTCTACGCCAACAAGGGGGTTAACAGCCCATTCAGGACCTCTTCGGGCGATGACTAGTTTTTTGTCCTCATCAGTTGCAAGACGGATTTACGGCATTCTCTCAACATCAAGTCTATTTTCTCCTTAGATCTTCAATTTATGTAGGCACTGTACAAGAAGAAAAACAGTCCTCTAAAAGAGCCTAAACTCTATGCTAAGTCTACGATATACATAAAATTCATATTAAAGACCAAATAATGGGTATATGGTGGGATGGTGGAATAATTACTGACATGCAGAGGTCATGCGCGCCATCCTGAACAAATTGTGTGAAGCAGCGAGCTTGTAAAACTGAGCAAACTAACAAGCTTTTTCACCAACTGAAGCCAAAGCTCTTTCAATCAGTTTTAGAATTCCCCAGATGGCTTACTCCACACCATCCAGGTTTTCATGCGACTAGCTCACAGAAGAAATCATGGTTCCACTAGCTGTAATAATCAATTGAACAGTTGTCTGATTAACTAAGCTGTCGTGCGTAGGAACATGAATTAGATCTTCATGTTATATTGAGAATGCATGCCTGTGCTGCATTGTTAAAAGCTGGGAGAATGTCGCCATTATTGTACGCAGTAACTATAGTTTCCTCTAGTGACTTTCCATCTAGATCTGTTCCTTCAATTTGCTTGTTCAAGTTATCAACATAAGCTCTGTGGTGCTTTCCCCAATGGTACTCAAATGTCTCCTGGCTCATAATTGGCTCCAAAGCATTCTGAGAATTTTCATTATCGAAAATATTGGTTAATTATGTATTAGCAGTCAAATCTCAAAATCCCAGCATGCGCATGACAGATGTTTAGGTCATTTCGAGAACTATATGAATCTCTCTTGTTTAATCAGTTTAGTGTAATTGATATGACAGATAGAAAAAAGTTAATGGCCAGTTGTAATAAAGTTAAAGTTGCACAACAGAGTAACCGATAATTGAGGTAAACGAGAAGCTAGTAATACGCTCAAACAACTGGATCAGACTTCAAGTCCTCTCCTTTCACTCAATTCAACTGACACAACGTTGGTGGGTGGTGGTGGTGATAATATGATGATCATAATAATAATGATGATGATGATACATTTCAATGCAGCGGCATCATAAGAAAAAATGTAAGGGAAAATCACCGTTGGAACAACACCAACAAAAATTCTGGAAGGAAGTAATATCGAAAAGAAGATCATATGAAAAAAAAGAAAAAAACAACAAAAACAAGTGGAAATAAATGTTGAATTATAGAGGTAAAAATTTTCCAGTATAGCCATTCAAAGCTGATAATGATGATAAAAACCATTTCCAAAGCTACTCAGATGACTCAAATCAAGACTTACGGTACAACTGTATAAAACTCCTAGCTACCACATTTATGTTTTAAACAATGATACATGTTTGTTATTACAAGCCGTAGCCCTTTACATAACTCTAACTGAAGATGCTTGAGTTCTTCAATGCTTTAATTTTTAACTTTCTCTATTGATGAAAGCTTACATGCCAAATTTTGCAAACATTCAAATTTGAAAACGAAGACAGCACCATTTCATGTTTCATAAGCATAGGTCCCATATCCCCATGACAAGTTTAGATTACTTGAAAATTAACAGGTAAACAGAGTATTTGACAAACTTTAGATCTTACCAGCGGATATGGCGGTGGCTTCAGCTCAAACTTTGCAGTGACTTTAGTTGCCCCGCAGCTTTCCTTATGCATCTTGCCTGCAGTATTCAATAGGCAAACTTCAAAAACTGAGCATGTTTTTCTAACCAATGAAACAAAGTAAAAGGTCTAATACAATATAATATGACAAGTAAAAAGGGATGTTGTTAGTTTGAGGTTGAGATTGATGTAGTAAGAAGGAGAAACCATTCATATTCATATCAAATTTTTAACATCCTTTTCCCTAATTTCCACTCAGAGGTGTGGAAATTTTCTTTTTAAATTATAGACTACTTTTGATTACTAGATCAGATGTGTTCTCAGTTATGCGATTAAAAGGATAATAGACCTGACATTTTTTATTTTTGCATAAATAAATTTATGCAAGAGTGTAAGTAAAACCAGCCTCAATGAGCAGAAAACTAACATCTAGCATAACATCATAGTTCAATTTTGCCCATTTCTGGATGAAAATGTATTATTGAAGACTGCTTGGAAACCCCCTTCAAAAATATTTTCTGGAAAACAACAACTAACCCCTGGTTTACAACTTGATAAAAAGACAAACAAATTGTATATTTTTATGGTGAAAAAGTTGAACAAAAGAAAACCGATTTCTTAAAAATTGAAAGATGAACGAGTTTTTTATATACATAGGATGGGTTCAAAATAAGAGTAAGATAGTATTAATGAGGGTAATTGAGATGTAATAATAAAATAGTTAGAGAAGCAAAAACCTGATTGTTAGAGAATTTGAAGGTAGAAGCCAGATTTTGGAAGCCTGCAAACAAAACAAGAAACGAAGTCATATATAAAGAGAAAATGGAAGAGAGGGACGAAGAGGAAGAGAGAATGAGAAAAACCATTGGAATGGGATGGAAGAAAAGCGGAAGATGAAAGGTAACAAGTAGTAGAGTCGGGTGTGAAGTGATAGCAATTTCATCTCTTCTTCGGCTCTGCTTTGCTTTTACGACTCGCTGCTTCCAGTGACCTACTAATAACTCATTCAAAATGTGTTTTCGTCTCTCATCTTATATTCTGATATACTTGAGCTAGCCTGACGTCACCACTTGGTCATATTTCAACATGTGTGTTCGTCTCTCATCTTATATTCTGATATAAATGAGTACCCTTCAAAAATGTCGCCATCCTCACGACATATTTCAACATATTGTGCCAGTTTCTACTCATTATTATTTAAACTTTTCACCCAAAAAGTCTTTCAAATTATATTGTTTAGTCCAAAATTTGTTGTTTACCTTTGCATTGCAACCCCATGATGCTGGTAGGTTTTGTAGAGTGAGAGGTACTTTTTTTTCAAGCTCGGATCAGCCAATTGGTCAGACCCGGTAGCGATGGACAAACAACTTATGGAAGTTATACCTTGTTCTCCAAATTTTACATATACCCCCGTGATATTTTTTAAATATAATTTTTTTAAAAATTTTTACTATTTTTATCAACTATCAAATAGAAGATTAATCAAAAAAATTTTAAAAAGTTTTCTGGTATACAAGATTCAAAAAGATGTTTACTGAAGAATTTTTTAAAATTCTTCAGTACATCAGGTTAAAAAAATTGTATATCAGTAAACTATTTATATCGGAAAACTAGTTTAAAAAAAATTTTCTGATACATCATCTTTTAGAAAAAATTAGTTAAAATAATGACAAAGCGAATAAAAAAATTAAATGAAAAAAAACTTCCGAAAAGTTTGGTGGTTTCAAGTTTTTTGATAACGAGTTGCTATTCCGGAAAATATTAAAAAAGAGTTTTTCGATAGTTTGAAACTTAAAATAAGTTTTCCAATATAAGAAATTTCAAAAAATAAGTTTTCCGAAGTGTAATTTCTGTATTGAAAAACTTGAAAAATATTTCCAAAAAAAAAAGTTGGTACTCTTGTGTACGGAAAATTGAAATGACAGTAGAGTGAAAAATGATAAGTTTTTATATTTATACGAGGACATATATGTCATTTCATTGTATTTGTGGGGTAGAAGTAAAATTTGAGGGGTATAACTTCGTAACTTATGTATTGTCGTCTAGTCACAAGCATCAACGATGCATCCTTTATGGCAATTGCAAAGACCAACTCATGGTTTTTTTCTTTTTTTTTTTTGGGGGTTTTTTATTTGCTAGTTTTTAAAAGTAACATTAATTATTAATTTGTGTCAATAATATCTTTAATTATTTATTGTAGATAAATAAATATTGCACACACACGGAGATAAGTGAGGATCGAGATGGAGAGTAGTGGTGGAAGGAATTGAGAAGAGGAAAGAGGTTGATTTGATGAAAATACAAGCAAAATGAGATATTTCAACAAGAAGCAACAGCGGAATCACCAAAATGTTTGTCGATCTACCAAGATTCCACATAAACCAACAAAAAACATAAACCTCCGAAAATCACACTGATGTACAACATGCAAATACTAGGAATATTTTGAACGGCCAATCATCAAGAGAGAATTGGGTCTGTAGTGCAATGAATGAAGAATCATATGCTAATGTTGTAAACGGAGGTGGAGGAAATTACAGTGGAACCATAAAAAAGAAAATAAGCGGCCGATATTCGCTCACATGGAATATAAGATATCATCCAAAAAATTAATGAAAACCATTGTGGAGAGGTTGAAGTGCCAAGAATGACTGATAACATACAAAATGCATTCCTTATGTAGGGGTATTTCTCATAAAGGCCACACCTCTAAGAGCCAATCTTTGTCTAATAGAAGAGCAAGAAGAAGGTGAAATGATGGCACCGTTTTCTATGTGGAAGATGGGCTTAAACAATGGTTTCATGAGATTAGATGTGGAGTACTGGATGTAACATCACATATTTCTGTGAATTGCATGTTAGGATCATATGTGCTAGTTGTAGAAGTTTTGGGGTGCATAGTCATCACTTAAGAATAGTTAAAATGCTTTTTGAACTGTTACGCAACAGTTAATCGATTAGGTCTACTATGATAATCGATTATCAAATGCAAAGTGTCATGATAACTAATGAGGTCTTTTATTAATTATTAAGTAAAGTCTGAAGTCTAGTTTTTCTAATCTTATGGGTTGAGAACTGGATCAAAGCCTAACCCTTGTAACCTAATTCATTTTCTAAACCTATTTACCCTTTGATTCAGAAACTCGTCATTTTAGAATTGAGATCAACCCTGAAAACCTCTTATCGTCCTCAATTCTTAATCATTTTGATTGTCATATGTTGCATTGGAGTATGGTGGTATCCTGATCTCATGTTTAGTTTGCAAAAAATGGATGTTCCACCTAATTCATCCTTATGATCTTCAATTAAAGGAATGGAATATATCCTTAATGGTGCAACTATTCAAATCTTTTAAAATCAACACACAGCCTCGATGAACCATCCTTTTTTTTTTTTTACCAAAATTGTGGGTGATGTAAAAGGGTTTGTGTTGTGTTGAATTATGCCTTGGTTCACCATCTCATTGACAAGTTTCTCAATAATGGTCTTTTGGATAGAGGCATACTGATAGGAAATGAGATTGAAAGGGTTAGGACCATCTTTCAAAGGAATCTAGTGGTCAAACCCATATCTTCTTGGGGGGTAGATTTGAGGTTCCTCAAAAGTCAAAAGTAGATGAATAATCATTAATTACAGTTTGAATAGGCCTTAGGAATAACATTGGAATTTGTGTTAGTCAGCAGCAGATGACAAGTGGGAATAAATAAGTGAGGAGCAGAATCAGTGAAGGAAAAAAAACATAGCTCAACTCCTTGCATAACATCCTAAGAAAATGATTTCTTGTTGACCAACTACAAATTGGGGGTTAAGTGTTAGCTTACGACCTTGCACAGAGAATTCCATCTAAAGCTTATCAAAATCAAATAAAATTTGGACAAAGGATTTTCACTGTTAAATACCAAGGATTGAGTCATAACAAACGAAAGGAAAGACAATGATATCAGTTTGTAAATTTTGTTTGTTGTAAGACCCGTTGAAACCACGATAGATATATGGAGCGTATAACACATGTCATCCACCCCCAATCACAGTTAAAGTAAAAATTGCTTCAAGCTTACAACTTTTTTTTTTTTTTTGCAACTTCAATATCTAACAAATTGTGTGCTTTCACTGTCAAGCAAGATTTGGAGCAATGTCTTATCATTTAAAACAAAAATGTGTATTGTTTGGTAGTTTGAAACATCAGCCAAGGCTTGTAAGGACAATTGAGGATTTTCAAGATGAATTATATTCTCATACTGTTGTGGTAAGGCTAGCGAAGGGTCATCCTCGTTCAGAGAGTCGTCATCTAAATGCACCATTATTTTGTCGAAGTTAAGGGTAGACACGCACCTGATGCTCGAATCGACACTACGCCAGAAATGACATTTAACAGCGCCCATTTTACAGCGCTTTCTAAACACAAGCGCTGTTGTAATTATATTTTAAAAATAACGGAACCTATTACAGCGCTTTTTTATGTAAAGCGTTGTAAAACAAGCGCTGTAGTAGGTCAGATAACGTTTGCGCATCACGTTATAAGGATTTTACAGCGCTTGTCAAAAAAGCGCTGTAAACGGAAGCGCTTTCGCGAATCAGTTACAGCGCTTTTTTCACAAGCGCTGTAAAACACATGCGCTTTCATTTGAATTTAACTACCTATTATAGCGCTTTTTTCACAAGCGCTGTAAAATACATGCGCTTTCATTGAATTTAACTACTTATTACAGCGCTTTTTTCACAAGCGCTGTAAAACACATGCGCTTTCATTGAATTTAACTACTATTATAGCGCTTTTTTCACAAGCGCTGTAAAATACATCTTTCAAATAATTATATACGTTGGAACCCTCATATCCTCTACATCTTTCAAATAATTATATACGTTGCGAACCCTAATATCCTCTACGTACTGTGCGGCCATCTACGTTGTCTAAGGTATTTTTTACACATGATCTGTTCTGTTTTGAAATTGTCAAAAATTGTCAAAACTCATACCCACATGATCTGTTCTGTTTTGAAATTTTTTAGTTGATATTGATTTCTTTTTGAAACTTGTGTTGATATGTTTTGAAAGCTTATTATTTTTGTTACTGCATTTATATAGGTGGTATAATATGGATAGGAAATGGATTTCAGCCAATCGATTGTCAAAAGAGTATGAAATTGGAGTGAAGGAGTTTGTTGAGTTTGCAGTGAAGAATGCAAAAGATCCAAATAGAGTAGTTTGTCCTTGTTTAAAATGTTGTTTTGGAAAACGTGTTAGAGAAGATGAATTAGAAGGACATCTAGTATGTAATGGAATTGATCAAAGCTACACATGTTGGATAAGACATGGTGAGAAAAAAAAAGGAAACATTAATTTTGAGAATAGTTCTACATATGCTTCAACTGATTTCGATACAGATACATATGAGCCGGACCGAGTTGATGAGATTGCAAAAGCAGTTGAAGAAGATCTTCGAGATTGTCCTAAAATGTTTGAAAGTTTGTTGAGTGATGCAGAGAAAGAATTATATAATGGTTGTACTAAATTCACAAGACTGTCAGCGATATTAAAGTTGTACAACTTAAAAAGCGAGTAATGGATGGTCTGATAAAAGCTTTACGGAATTATTAACACTCATAAAAGATATGTTGCCAGATGATAATGAACTTCCAGTCGGACCTACGAGGCTAAACGGATTTTGTGTTCTATTGGAATGAGTTACGAAAGGATTCATGCGTGTCCTAACGATTGCATTTTATTTCGAAACGAATATGAACTACTTAAGGCGTGTCCGAAATGCAATGTCTCTCGATATAAGAAGAAAGAATCTACTCCAGCAAAAGTTGTGTGGTATTTTCCTATAATACCAAGATTTAGGCGCATGTATCGCAGTGAAGAAGATTCAAAACACTTGACATGGCATGCAGATGAAAGAATTAGAGATGGAATGTTTCGACACCCTGCAGATTCCCCACAATGGGCAAAAATTGATCACGAGTATCCTGAATTCGGGATAGAGTCAAGAAATCTAAGACTTGCACTTTCTACTGATGGAATGAATCCACATGGTCTTCAAAGCATCTCACATAGCACGTGGCCTGTGATTTTGGTAATATATAACTTACCTCCATGGTTATGTATGAAGCGTAAGTTTATGATGTTGTCTCTGTTAATTTTATGGACCCAAACAACCGGGGAATGATATCGACGTATACTTGACTCCTTTAAATTGAAGATTTAAAAATTCTGTGGGAGACAGGTGTGGAAGTTTATGATGGGTATAGGAAAGAGTGTTTCAATTTGAGGGCTATGTTGTTCGGCACAATTAATGATTTTCCAACATATGGTAATTTATCAGGATATAGCATTAAAGGTCAGTGTGCATGTCTATATGTGAAGAGAGTACAAATTGGATGCGGTTGAAACATTGTAAGAAGAATGTGTTTCTTGGACATCGTAGATTTTTTACCTTATAGTCATCAGCATCGTTGGTGGAGAAATGCATTCAATGGAAAATCAGAGGAAGGTAAAAGCTCTTTAGCACCGACTGGATATCAAATACTTGAAAAAGTACAAGGTTTGACCAATAAATTTGGCAAACCTTTTTGCGGGAGAGCTGGTGAAAACTGGGTGGAAGAAAAAGTCAATTTTCTTTGAATTGCCATATTGGAAGTCATTGTATGTATAAGACATTTCCTCGATGTGATGCATATTGAGAAAAATGTATTTGAAAGTGTTATTGGTACGTTACTCAAATGTTCCAGGAAAGTCTAAAGATGGCGTCAATGCAAGATTGGACTTGGTCGATATGGGAATAAGAAATGAACTGGCTCCAGTAAAGAAAGGAAATCGCACATATCTACCTCCAGCCGCTCATACTCTATCTAGAAAGGAAAAAATTGTTTTATGTAAATTTCTACACGAAGTTAAAGTTCCAGAAGGATACTCTTCGAACATTAAAAATTTGGTTTGTATGAAAGACCTCAAGTTAAAAGGTTTGAAGACCCATGATTGTCATATTATAATGGAGCATTTGCTACCAATAGGTATACGTTCCATTTTACCTGAAAAAGTTCGACTAGCCTTAACTAGATTATGTTTCTTCTTCAGGGAAATTTGTAGTAAAGTGATCGACCCTCAGAAATTACCGACATTGCAGAGGGAAATTGTTGTTACTTTGTGTGAGCTTGAAATGTATTTCCCACCATCGTTTTTTGATATAATGGTTCACCTTACTGTTCATCTGGTTAAGGAGACACAACTTTGTGGGCCAGCTTATATGAGATGGATGTATCCGATAGAACGATATATGAAAATATTAAAAGGGTACGTAAAAAGTAGAAGTCGACCAGAAGGTTGTATTGCTGAACGATACATTGTTGAAGAGGCTGCTGAATTTTGTACTGAATATCTGTCCAATGTTGAATCCATAGGGCTTCCCATGTCTCGTCATTCGGGAAGACTATCAGGAGAAGGGATAACTGGAAGGAGACTACTGACTATATCAAGGACAGAATGGGAGCAGGCACAATTGTATGTTCTGCACAATGATGATGAGGTTCAACCGTATGTTACAATACACAATTGATCAGTTATCTCGTTTGAACATGAATAGGAATCAAAATTGGATAACTCGAGAGAGCACAATCGAAGTTTTGTAACATGGTTAAAAAATCACATAATGTCAAAATTTGATATAGACCCCGGATCAATTTCAAATAGATTGAGGTGGCTAGCAAATGGTCCGAGCTTACATGTCTTTTCTTACACTGGGTTATGTTATTAACGGCTACACATTTTTATACCAAAGAACAAGATGATCAGACCACTATGCAAAATAGTGGAGTCACTCTCGTAGCTGAAGCGATGCATGTCTCAAGTGCAAAAGACAAAAACCCAATATATGCAAATCTATCATATTTTTGGGGTTATCGAGCGCATATGGGAGTTAGACTACACTTCGTTTCGTGTTCCTATATTTGGTTGCAAGTGGGTCGATAATAATAATGGCGTTCGGATTGATGAGTCAGGATTCTTGCTTGTCGATTTTAATAGGGTGGGATACAAAGACGAGCCTTTTATTTTAGCGTCGCAAGCTCAACAAGTGTTTTATGTCACTGATCCTTCTAATGATAAATGGTCTGTTGTCCTATCGACCAATAAATAAGTGATGATAACAATAATGATGAAGATGTTGGTAATGATCTTTTATTTGCAACATCACAACAACCACATGAAATTGATTCAACTGATGATGGTTTTATATCTTAGAGATGATCATGATGAGGGAATTTGGATTAATCCATCGTTTCGTATTGTAAATGGACAACAAATGTGAATGTCACCAGGAAAAGAAGAAGGGCATCTTAATGTATATATATGTTTAATTGTTTTATATAAGCTATGCATGTAATCTGAACTGTGTTATTGTAATCTGAATTGAGTGTTTTATACTAAGTTCTGATTAATTTATTTTCTGAACTGAACTGAACTGACTGTACAGAGAGATTCTCATTGTCATTTCTAATAATTCATGCATGTAATCTGAATTGAGTGTTTTATAATAAGTTCTGATTAAATTATTTTCTGAACTGAACTGAACTGAACTGTACAGAGAGATTCTCATTGTCATTTCTAATAATTCATGCATGTAATCTGAATTGAGTGTTTTATAATAAGTTCTGATTAAATTATTTTCTGAACTGAACTGAACTGACTGAACAGAGAGATTCTCATAGTCATTTCTAATAATTCATGCATGTAATCTGAATTGAGTGTTTTATAATAAGTTCTGATTAAATTATTTTC
>PGTU02007277.1:0-11221 GCA_002896215.2 Cicer echinospermum
ATGTGTTTTTCTTGCTTAGATGAAGTCAAATCATTTTTATGAAGAGTAGCTTCAAAGGAATTATTTTGGGTGGAAGATTAGATCTTCAAGAAAAGGACAAGATGGGGAGCTCTGCTACTTAACTTTATCATGCTCATGAGAAGGGCCTAAAGTGTCAAAAAGAATTGTGTACATTAAAAAATACTTCCAACTAAGGTAATTAATTATCTCGCAAAGATTGTTATTAGTTTGATAAAGATGGATTGTGGTACATTACAAAATTTAAACCTGATCATACTCACGAGACGAGTCCTACAAAGGCAAGGTTGTTTAAGGTTAATGAATTAATTAAGATACTAAATCTGTAATTGAACTGCAATGATATCCATAAACAGCTCCCAATCCAGCATTTAAGGTCACATAAAACATATTGAAATTCCATTATGTAGCTGAATTGAACAATAAATGAAAGAACATGCCAAAAAAAAGTAATGAGCAACAACCAAAGGAAACAATTGAATGAATATCAGCAATTAAGCATATAAAGCAAAATCATTTTTGTCTAATATAAAGCCATAAAACAATAAACTAAATCAATCTGGACAAAATCCTTCTATCATGGAGGAAGTCTAAAACCTAAATGCGATAATTTTATTCAAACAAGCAAGGAATCCAGCTAATTTGTTTTACCTACATCAGCCTAAATTGAAATGAAGAAGGCAAAAATAGAAACCTAAAAACCAAAAATCATAACAAAGAAGCAAAAAATAGAACCCTAAATCAATAACTAAAAACCCTAAGTTGAAGGAAACAACAATCATACAAAGAAGCAACAACAATGATAGAGAGAAGTAAACTTACAATGAAAATACCCAACAACCTATAACTTATCGCACAGACAAGCGACAATGAGTGAGCGACACAAACGCACATAAATTTCTTTAAACGGAAAGACGAAGAGAAGGAAGAAACGACAAAAATTGGATGCAACGAAGAGACGGAAGAAACGACAACAAGGTTGCAACGAACGAGCAAACGATAACGGAAGAAACGACATAAATTCGATGCAACGAGGCGAGCGACAACGAGGAAGAAACGAAGATAAGGAAGAAACGACAAAAATTGCTCTCGGTGGAGAAGAAGATAGAGAAACCAAAGAGAAGAAGATGGAGAAACATTCAGAAAGGAGATAAAGGATTTTCTGAGAATAGAAATATAACTATCAAATATGACTAAATTATCCCTTAAGTATATATATATATATATATATATATATATAATATACATTGTATTTATGTCCAAAAATGTGTTTAAATAACATTTATCTATTAATTATATTATATACAAAATATGTTGTTTTATTGCGAATTTTCATTGACCAGGTACATTATTAAGCATACATTTATTAACAAACATGGTTAATTTAGTAAAATAGCAACATTTCCCACTAGTCAATTTATTATTTTTCTTAATATTTGTGTATAAAACTTTAAAAGACCAATAAATCGATAATTTTAAACGAAGTTGAACATGGAATTTAGATTTATTGTGTTTGTTAATTATATGCATTCGTGTAGCAAGTGTAATACTTCATTTTTTCAAAAGTCATACTCGTAATGTAACTAAGTATTATGTATTTTTTTCTTCTTTCTATTTGGTATTCCTTAATTTAGATATCTTTAAGGACTAATTAAATTCAAGTGAGGTCCATCATAAACTTTGCAGCCTTGCCTTTCATCTTTCAATTAGATTTGGTTTTACCGAAATATGATAGTTACAACTCTAAAAACGTTTTTCTACAAGCAACAAAACGTTGATATTGGTAGTGACGCAACATCTAAAATATCAAATGAAATTCACGTCCATAATATTTGGATATAACTCGAATTATGGTAAAAACAATACAATGGTGTAGCTGTCAAACACTCCAAATCAATTAATACTATTAATCTATTTGATTATCAAAACAAAAAAGTATATTAGATCAATTTTTGGTTTTAAACTTATTCATAAACATTCTTAAATGATATGTATTTAGTTTTGACTCAACTAATCTAACCTAAGGCAACTAAAACCTCTAAATAATAATCTTTTAGAGTTGTTGTCAATCTTTAAAAACCGTAGAGTACATCCTTCTCTCCATTTTAATAAAATTGAACCCCACAGCTTACCTCACAAATTATAAAGAGAAGAATAAAGCATCTTAGATCAATCTCAATATGTTATCCATGTCTTCTTCTCATTCTTTGTCATTGAGATATTCATCATTTATTTATTTTAATTTATAAAACCATTTCTTCTTCCATTTATCCATTTAATTTATCGTTCAAACTCTGATTACATAATTTGAGAATTTAAATTTTATAATATTAAATATTGAAGACCAACACATTATTCGTGTGATACTCTTGTCTCTTTATCTATATTTGATTTTAATGAAACTATAGAGCAGCACGGTGTGTGTGTGGTTGTTATATTTAGTTTGGTTAATTAATTGGTCCAAAACAAGACGCGTTTTCAAAATCTACCCAACTATTCAACCACGATCTTACACTTAGCAGCACCATGAGGATAACATATTTATAATATAAATATTGTCGTTCATCTATCCTAGTTGTCCTTCGTAAAAATGAAAAGTCTATTATTCTTGCCTAGTTAGTTGCCGATCAATCTTCTTTACTTCAAAACCTTATCTTCACTTCTTTTCTTTCCTTTGACTTTCTTTACTCATTCAAATAGAAAAGCATTAGTAAGGAGTAGAGGCGGGTGAGATTTGTAAGGAGTATAGTTAAAAAATCTATACAGAAATTACAAAAGTGTAATAGTTAAAAAAATACACTATCTTTCTACTTAAATTTTAATTGTGTTTAGAATTTTCTTAAGATATAAAAATCAAATTAGTAATTTAATAAATAAAAAATTAATTAAAATTTTTGTGTGTTTAAGTTTAAACTCAATCAAATACAGTTAACAAAATCTATATTGATTTAAGACAAATGTTTCAAGATAGTGTATAAAAATTTGTGTATTTAGTTTTTTCAAAAATTAATTTTTTTTTCAATACAAAGTTTTATCTTTTAATTTCTAATAACAAGTGGCTAGTAAGATTTTGATTTAAATATGATTTGACGTAATTTAAAATTGATCATCGATATACAGTGAAATTATTATATTTTATTTGACATTATTTGACATTATGCTATTAGTGTAATCTTGAAAAAATAACATATTTAATATTTTTAATTATTTTATATATTATTTTTCTATTATAACTTATGTAATCTGTAATAAAAAAAAAATTATGTAACTGTTTTATATAGTATGAAAATTTATTTTTGAAAGAGTTCTTTCTTTTTTATAAATTTTAAAATAAGTCCTCTTCAACTTTCAAAATATTAATCTAATTAGACCAAATCAAATCAATATATTCTTACATGTTGGTTCTATGAGAAAAATTGTAAAAGTGAAATAAATAAAAAATCAAACAAAAATAATATATTATATACATAATTCAATCTCTTTTCAAATTTATGCATCTTCTTAATGTGAATTCCCCTTGATTTTTGGTTGCATTTGCAAATTTCTTTGCGTGTTTATATTATAAATTTACATTTTAAAATTTCAATACACAATTATATATTATGTTTAATATTTTAATTAAATATTAAAAAATGGATGACTGCAATATCTTTTTGAAGGCTGCCACGAGCAACAGAGTGCGACCTGCAGCAATAACCACAAGAGGTAATTTTATGTAGTAATAGATCCGAATCATGAATTTGAAGTTTGGTTCACATTAAAATCAAATTTACATAGTAAATTGATCTGAACCGTGGATCTAGATCGAACGGTCAAGAATGAGTAGTAAGTGCCGCACTGTCAAGTACAAATGGCACGTAGGGGTGTTCAAAAAAACCAAAAACTGAACCCAAACTGCCGAACCGAACCGAACGAACTGGTTTTGAACTGAACTGGTTAAGAACTGAACTGTTTTCAAACTGCTTTTGTAAAACAGAAACTGAACCGAACCGGTTTTTTCAAATTCAAAAAACCGAATTGAACCGGTTTTTTATTTAAAAAAACCAAACCGAACCGGTTTTTTTTTTCAAAAACTTGAACCGAATTTTTTTTAGTCGTAATTAGGGGTAATTATGAAAATTTTGGCCTATATAAACAAAAAATTAAGTCAAACCAGTTCGGTTTGGTTCAAAATAATAAACCAGTTGCACCACTTTATATAAACCGGTTCAGTTCGGTTCTTTGAACTGAAACCGGTTCAGTTCGGTTTTTCCAAACTGAAAAAACAGTTCGGTTCAATTTTCAAATGGTTCTAGTGCAGAACTGAACTTTGCCCACCCTAGGCAGAAGTGATAATGTAAGTGACATATTCATATCACTATAAATAGCAACCTATCCACCCGAATATTGCAAACCCAAAAAAGAATCGATGGAGAGAGAGCGATGGTTGTATACGCAATTGGAGCAATTGTGATTTTCTTTGTCCTCATCCATTCACCAAATAACAACCGCCACCACCACCGCCTCTTGCTCCACCGTGATGAAAACCAAGAATCGAACACTAACCATTCACACACATCTGAAGAGTGGATGAAAACTTAAATGTAACTGACACGATTGTCCGTATATTCCCTGAACATCGATGTGGACCCCACAGATCAGTATGTGGACCTCCACGAGTTAACTGAATGGAACTTCGAGCAAGTTCAAAGAGAAGTATTGCATCGAAGTCAGAGAGAAATGAACATTCACGACAAGAACCACGACGGTTTATCTTTCCTTCTCCGAATACGGTCCTCCAGGCCAGGTCCTCCTCTTTCAACTTTCACTCTACTTTTTTTCTTTCACCATTTTTTTTTTTGTAATCAGCTTTTTGGTTGAGTCTAAGTTGAGTATGCGTTATGAACTTCTCACCGTTAACTTTAACTGTTTTTAAATCGATTATGTGGTGTTACCGGCGAAAACCCAAACACATTTTATTGTTACAAGAAATCTGTAACAATAGATCCAGTATCCACTCACCGGAAGCGCCACAAACCTCCGCGCCGGAGTTTCACTTCCTTCATTTCACGCCGCCGTGAGAAAACTTTTTTCGCCGCCGGCGATCTTCCTCCTCAAATTCAGCAGTGACCGGAGATCACACCACCATACGCGAAACCTCGCTGTGGAGTTTTTGAATTGCGTTTCAGAAATCTTATTATTTTCCTTCGTAAATACGAATGTTTTAAGCTTCCGTGGATGAAACGGCCGCAACCGTTGACAAGGGGTTTTAGGTTTTTTTTTTTTTTTTATTTTATTTGTTGGGTAAGTTTCACAAATTTTCGATTTTTCAAATTACTTTCTTTTTGAATAATAAATTGAAGATTTTATTTTATCTAAAAAAGGAAATTTTATGAGTTATTCTTTTACGTATGTAGTATACAATCCCCACCTTCATAGTGACCTTATATAAATTTGCAATTTTGTTTCGATAGTTACAGTTTAATTTCAAATCATCGGTGTAGGTTAATTAAAGATGATTTGGTGAAGTTGTAATGTGATCCAACCGATCTTAGATTGATGGCCAAGATTAATCGCATTTTTGTTTCTTGTGAACCTTTATTCCTGTGTATTGAATTGAATGCTGTAAATTTTAATACTAGTTTGTCTTTTCATTCAACAGATGGTTCTTTTTGGTTATGATTTGAGGTTGTCCGAAGAAGAGCATTTTAATGCATCCGATGCAGACGGAGATGGTTTTCTAAACTTAGCCGAGTTCAATGAGTGAGCTTCTTTCTACTAATGACTTGTTAGGAAACCCTGTTAGTGTTGCTGCACATGCACATCTAATCTAGCTACTGTGCTTTTCCTATTTATATATGCTAATTTGTTACTATTCTTGTAGCTTCCCTTCATCCTGTCTGACAGCAACAGCCCAAAGATTAAAGAATGGCTTCCAAGGTGGATGTCAGGTAACTATTTTCATGGAAACAAAACTTGCAGGAATGCTTCATATTGGGCATGTTTCTTTCAGAAATAACATCTGTTTTGTTTGGAAACCAAATTGGGGGATGCCTCCAAGAAATATAAATGAATAACTCTTTTTACTTCTGTACATAGATGGTAATTGATTATAGAGCTATACGAGGTTCTTTTCTCTTACATCCACATGATATTAGACAATAGCGTTTAATGCAGGAGTATCTAAGAGAAGTTTGGTATAATGTTTCAATTGAATGATGCAACTGCTCATTTATGGAAGTTGGTAAAACTTTTTACTTAGGCATCTTAGATTCACACAAGATACTTGCCATCTGTGGGGATTGTTGTTTGGCATGTATCTTGAATGACAAATCTTGTTACCGAGTACCAAAAACAAGCATCTAGCTCAGTCATTTAGCTTATAGGGAATCCTAAACATCTGAATGAAGTGTTGCTGAATATGTTACTGTTTTTTGGTCTTTCTTTGTCATCCTTTTTTCCCTAACCTTTTTAGTAGCCTAATATATCCTGATTAATGCTCAAGGTCATCTTTAACATTATTATAATTGCAACTTGTGCTCTAGACTAGATTTCTTGTGGTTGTCTAAATCAGTGCAGCCTATCAAGACTGAAGTTGAATGTTTCAAATTTCAATCCTCTGTTGGGAAATCCCAGCTGATTGTTTGTAAGGGATGTAAATGCATGATTAGTTTGCTTTTGAAATGAATTTTGCTTTGCATTCACTTGCCTGCTCTAGAAGAAGTTACTATATTGGACTAACTTTTTTAGAGACTTTGCTGAATATTGAAATGCAGACAATATTTGTGGTGATCTTATTTTTCTGAAAGGGATAGGAAATCTTAACTTTTATATGCAATTACTTACTTGTATATATTTGCCTTATTGTATCCTTTTATTTCCTTATAGGGAAAGTGATACGGACAGAGATGGAAGGTCAGTTTTAAAGAATTCTTTATGGCCTTTTTGATTCGGTAAGATACTATGATGCGGAGAGTTACAATGATCTACATCAATCTGATGACTCAACGGATGCTTCAGCCAGAGCTTTGTTTTCTCAGCTTGACAAAGATCGCGACGGTATTCACCATCTTTTTTTTATTCTTTTTCTTTTTCCACAATTATTCTACTTGATTGGAATCAATATGTAGTTTCCTTATAGTATACTATAATTTACTTTTGGTTTTCATTTTGAATCTGTGCAGGTCTTTGTCAGATATGAGCTGCTGCCTATAATTGGGAAATTGCATCCATCTGGCATTATTATGCAAGAAAACAAGCAGAATATTTAATTCATTGGTATAGAATTTGAACATTACAATTAAAACTCTAATTGTTGACAAAGGTGTCACATTGCAATTCATATTTTGCAATGTAGATGGCTAAAATAGCTCAACAGCACTGCAACATCTGTTGGATAACAATAACATCATACATTAGTTTCCTTATAACCTTTCTTTCTATAATGTTATGGCAGGCGGAAGTTGACAAAGATGGGCGCCTCAATTTGACTGAGATGATTGACGAATGCATATAATATTCTATGATGTTATTTTCTACGATGATGAAGTTGAAATATGACGATTCCCCTGACGAGTTCTTTTAAGTTTATGTTAGGTAGCACAGTTATTTTGTTGTCTTATTTAAACCTACATTCAGTGATGATTTTTCGATGTAATATTTTGTGATCATCAATTGCAGGATGCACATAAAAGTTTGGGCAATATCACAGAAAAGAGTTCAATATTTGAAGAAACATAAACAGAGTTATAAATTTACATAGCAAGTTAAATACAAATATTAAAATAATACAGATGAGCAGAAAAAAAAATCGGCTACGGTTTCTGTTTTGTTTAATGAAGGTAAATTTTAGGTTGTGTTTTGAAAAATTGTAAGATAAGATATCTAGAATTTTTCAAATGCAACTAGACCTCATCTTTTAGTAGAAAAGATAGTTCCGACTGCTATATAAGACCTTGAATGATGTACACGGTGGCCTGCCACGTTGATATCCTGATTTGTGGAATTGTAATAATTTTACTTTTAATATATATCACAGTTATAGTTGAAAATGAATTTAATTTGTGCTTTATATTAATACATCACAGATTGCGCACGAGATGCAGGTTACATATCTTTAAATGAACCCATATATAAACTCCCCGAAGTAATTTTTGAAAATTGGAAAGAAATTAAATAATGGGACTGTGGAGAGGAAAAAAAGTCAGCCTTTTTCTAATTTAAGGAATAATATTTCAGTTTTTTAGCTCACATATTCTTAGAATATATTTCTCTATTTTTAATTATAAAATTCATTCCATTATAATTTTTGTTTAATATAAATAACAAATTAATTAAAAATAATATTCTTATCTTTAATTTTCAATCAAATAATAAATTTTTTTAACTTGTTTTTATAATATAATTTTGAAATGAATAATAGACATTAACAAATTTTATAAAAAATATCCCGATCCATTTATCAGTTAAAAAATATAAACATCTGTTTCTGTTAATTGTAAAAGTAATATTTGTTTTTTGACAAAGTTTTACTACAATATTCTGTTTAATATTATAAAATATATTGAAGAGTGTTATAATAAATAATAGATAAAAGTACATCCTTAGATTCACCCAATTCAAATAGAAGATATTCACTTTAACCTTGAACTGCTTAAGCTAGTAGTCTTTGCAGTCCAGTAAATGTAGTAGACCACAGAGTTAAACTTTTATTGACGAATGAATCATTACCCACTAAAAGGGTTATGTTCAATGTCATTCTGACGACCACCGGACCTCTAAAATGCCATGGCTTTTCGAAATTTTTTTTTTTAAATTACTCCTCTCCGTTTAAAATATAAATAAAAAAAAAGTGAACTGTATTTAGTTAATTTCTATTATTTTGCGGTTGATAACAATATTTCCATTTTTATTATACTTAATTGAATTGATTTAGGACTAAACACTTTCCACATTTTATATTTATTATTTTTAAAGACAAAAGCATTAATGGTTTAAATAACAATTTAATTCTCTTATATAAACAACACAAAACATTACTAAATAAGACCACTTCAATAACTTTATATTATATGTTTTTAAATATATTTATTTATTCTTTAATAATTTTTATGATTTATTGTATGAAATTCAAGTAAAGTAAAAAAGAAGATTGTACTTCTATAGTCAGAAAATGTAAAATTATTATCCACAACAGATGTGCATATTTAACTTTTGCTAAATAGGTGAATCACATGCAATTGTGATTGTCTTTGGTTCGGTTGTGAAGACCGGTAGTACAATTGTTTGACTAATATCAAGCGACCATGTCAATTGTTTGACAAATATCAAAAGGACATGGAAAGTGTGACAGCTCTTTAGCACTATTGGTTCTGTATTCAATTAGAAGAAGAAGAAAAACAATAATTATACATTTTAAAAAAATATTGATTAATTGTATTTAATTTTGTTATGTTGTAAAAAATTAAATTTTATTATTAACTATACAATACTTTCAATTTAATTTTCGTATCAGAAATTTATCATATTAAAAAAATATTTCAATGAAATAGTTGTGGTTAAAATTAACCTAGTGCTAAAACTAACCTTAGGACTGGTCACATTGTCGGTTCTTAATTTTTTTTAATAATATTTCATTAACTTCAGCGCAATCTATTTTTTATTTTATTTTAAACATATTAATATTTTTTATTTATAATATATATGTGTAGAATATATTATTATACATCTATATGCTTATCGGTTTAATTTTATACTATAATATGTTATTTAAACATAATATAATTTATAATTAATAATATCTAATAAAATTGATGAAAAAAACTTCAATCCAAATAACATTATTTAGATCGGAGAATATCTTTTAGAAGAAATCATCCAAACTAAACTAAATTCACTTGTTATTTTCAATCTGGTCAAGTGGTTTTTTTTACATCAAAACTGATTAAAAAAATTGTACTACAGGCTCTTACGTTAGGGTGTGGTTAGATTTTTATCAATTAACTAATTTTTTACCGACGTTACAATTAAGTTTTTTGACCGGACTAGCGTAATAAAACATTAAAATAAGGTAAATATATAACATAATCACAAAAATTAGTATTCACAAATAATAAATATATTTAAACTAATTGTAACACCGCCTAGAACTTATCACTTTGATGCACTCCATCTCGGTTATAGCAATCCCTGTTCCGTCTATTATATTTTCATATACTATGGATAGTGATAGATTTTGAAGTAAAATATTGTAAAGTTTAAATTTTAAAAAATTTAAATAGATAATTTAATGAAAACTACTATATATAAATATATCAATTTATATGATGTAATTCACCCGATGTATGTCATCTGGTTAGATTAATACATATAATAAAAAAAAGATGCACATATTAACATGTCACCCTTATTACATTGATTCAAATATACATCCCAATAACAATTAATATCAACAATCACAATTCAACTTATAAAATACACCGAATTAATAGAATTTACAATTATAACACATGCACTACAATATTATATATTAATTAAGATATCTATTAACATAGTATGTTACTAGTATAAATTTATCACAATTTCGAATAACATGTATCAAACCACACAAATCACAATTATCTTATAGACTTATATAATTTGATTTTTACAATCATATCACATTTAATAGTTATTTTATTTTTTTAATTTAAAATTTTTTTATATAAATATTTTTTCTTGTAAAAAAATATTACATGTCAAATCACTAACTATCATATTATACTCATCCACGTAGAGTAATTTGAAATTGAAATAGTAAATTAATTAATGGAAGGAGAAAAAACATTTCACTATCACTTTCTTTAATTTTTCAAACACATATTCTCTCATTTCTCTCCAAACTCACACATTCTTCTTTATTTTTGAGCAACTTAGAAGCCTCTAAACACAAAACTGTCAACTACAAAGTTATTTCACTATTAGAGATGATTGCAAATAAATAAAGATCATTAGTTGAGGTAGTCATTTCTCCCCTCTTTTCTCTCAAACCTGTAAGCATGCATATATATAGGGGGAAAATTAATGTTTATTTTATATGTTTTAAGCTTTAATCTTGCTTGGTTATCACTACTATGGTTGTTATTAATGTTTAGAAAATTAAGGGAACCATTTTCATATGTAAGCATGCATATATAGGGGGAAAATTTATTTTTTATTTTATATGTTTTTAGCTTTAATCTTGCTT
>PGTU02007278.1:0-24928 GCA_002896215.2 Cicer echinospermum
AATCACCACCACCTTCACCATAACCTCCACCATGACCATAACCCTCACCATGACCAGAGCCTTCACCAGAGCCTTCCCCACCACCACCACCACCTCCTCCTCCTCCTCCTCCTCCACCGCCGCCACCACCGCCGCGACTTCTACCTCCTGATCCCGATCCAGCTCGAGATCCAGCATACGAGCCTGCTTCAGAGCCTGCACGCAGAACCAGAACGCCTGAACTAGAAGACGAAGACGTGATGAAACTCGAGGAGAACTGACCTGAAACCAGAACCAGAACCTGCTCCAGCCTTCCAGCTCCAGAGCCCACTACCATCCTCCAATACCCAAACCTAGTCATCTCATAGTCCAATCCCAAACCAACCAAGATAAACAAACCTAAGTCCTTTTTCCTTGCAACTCTACTTTCAGTTACAATAGCTGACATCATAACCAACATGATGCAACTAACTTCATCGCAACATGAGCTCACTGTGGTGCAGCCATTAATTCCTTGTTATTAATGTATAATGTAGCAGCTTGATGATTGGAAGCACATAAGGCAACAATTAACAGTCCTCAGTATCAAATAGTTATACGGTATTAGAACTTGCTCGCTACTTATTGACACGTGAGTGGGAAGGGCAACTTGTAGAGGGATCGTTGAAACTTCAGATGATGTCTGGCTAGCTTTATTGTGCACTGATAAATCCAAGAAGCATGTACGGGTCAAGTGTGCAGTATTCTATTATGCGTCTGCTATCTCTGAATGATCTGAACTTGCATTGGAATATGATGTTGGTCCGTGAACACGAGGAAACCATATATTTTAACGCTTTGAGGCTAGAAGTGGGGGAGATATATATGGATGTTTAGTGGAGAATAACTTGTGCTGAATTGCATTAATTGCATTTGAGAAAATTGATCTCGGCAGTTCAGCAATCACTACGTCATCGAGTCACTTATGAACCGGCCACTCACTAAGGTGGAGGATGATATTTAAATCATCGTTTATTGTTGAATACAGTAGTCATATAATGAATACCTTTGATGTGTGTGCACATTGTTACAGTGTTGCGTTAAAGTTATTGTTGTCCGGTACACAGACTATAAGGTGATATGAGCGGTGGGCTGAATGCTTGAGGTATCTGGATACGGTCGAGTTTGTTGTATGGCGCGTACGAGTTACGAGTTTACTTTTTGCCATTGCAATCCATGGTCGGAGGTAGTGTTTTGTGTGGTGAAACATGTCAACGAAAGGAATGAACGGAGCTCTCGACATAATTTGGAGGATATAGAGTATTCTTCCTGTAGTGATATCATATTACTTTGCTGTTGCTAATGGCATGCTCAGCTAGATCTTACGCACATGATTTCATTACTGGAAGACGACAGCCAGTTGTTATGCTTATCCAAGCAACATTAGAGAACTGTCAATGGATGCTTATTTAACCTCTCGGACAGAAGAACTCAAAAGAGGAATTAGAGGTAGCGTTCGCTATCTGTTGTCGACACTATAGTGTGGATTGGCATTATGACCAGCATATGGTTTCACTGTATGGCGGCATTTCTGTATGGTATATGAAGAGACACGTACACACCATGTGTAATTGTGTTAAAGTTAAAATAAGAGTAATTGTGTTTAAGTCATTAGAATATAGCGAAATTCAGTGCAGATTGATAGAAAAAAATCATTTATGTTTTCTAATCTTAACTCAACTAATAAATGTCGATATTATTAAGTTGAACATCGTTGAAATCTCACGGTTATTATAAATTTCAAGCTGTATTTATATATATATATAAAGAAGAAGCCATCCATATTACTCGGGTTTTTTTTAATACTCCAATTTTTGAAAAAAAATACCAATATACTTCCTATTGAAAACTATATACTAAACTATCTTTTTATTTATTTATTTATTTAATTAGAAGTCGTCATTTGCAAATGCGACTTCATGAAAGTCGCCTTTTGGAATAGCGACTATCCAAAATACATTTATAAATATCGACTTCTAACTAAGTAAAAAAATAATAGTTTGATAAATAATTTTCAAAAGCGAGTATTGGTAATTTTTTTAAAAAAAATTGGGTTATTAAAATAAGGCAGCAACCCATATTACTCTATAGTTATTTCGCCGTACTTAGTGTTTCTTGTCAAAATAAAAGATAAAAAGATTAAAAAAGTAATGAATGGCCTATTTTTAGGCATGCTAATATATTTTCTCATGCAATATAACATTAATTGAGAAGGCAAGCTTGACGCTCCTTTTCTTAAATTCGGAACAGAACTTCACGAGAGTGTGAGAGTAACCTACTCCAGTGTTGAAAGATTAGTAAATGGTTACACTGATCCCTAATCGTAGAGTCTAGTGGCTTGAGTATAGTTTACATTTACTATTACACATGTTATGACGAGTGGCGCCAGGTTTGAGGAATAATTGTGGATAGGGTGATAATTAATTTTTCTAACTACATGTCTTAATGTTCTTACAATTATAAATAGATAAAGTGAAGTTTAATCATGATAGAATGAAGTATAGTAAAACTTAAATATTTTATTGCGAAAAGATAATTTAGTGACTTTGTTGCTTATGTAAATCGACGACCACAACTTATTTACAATTTTTTTAGAACCTCAACTTAAGATTTACAACACTTTATTTGTTTCTTGTTGCTTACTTTCACACTTATTAAAAATAATAATTAAGTGCATTTTATTTTTTTATTTATTTAAAATATAATTAATAGTTTATTCTTAATAATTAATGATTCATCATTCACAACTAGAACGTCAATTTTTACTATGACTTCAAATTCAGTCAGACTTAAGTATTTGAGTTTTTCTTAAAAACTCTACTTACCATGAAATCTGAGGAACCAAACCTGAATTAAGTTGGTTTAGGTAAATGAACCAGAAACTCATCCGTTGAAGAAAATAAAATGAAATGCTTATTTTTTTATTGCAATTTCTGATTTTATTTGTTGATCGTAAGCATTTAATTTTGTTTCACGTGTGAATTTAAATTATATAATAACTTAGCTTAAGTATTTAACTTTTTATGAAATAGGTCATTTTGTTTTATATTTTCTAAATTATCTATTACATCCTAAAACCACTTGCTCAACAGTACACCATATTAGATTAGTAGTTATTTAAAAAACATTGAAATTTTGATCCAATCCAATTTTGAGACGAATATGGAAAAGATACGAATTACAGAATCCTTTTAAAAAAACAAAGATATGAGACTTCTAAGCCCAATCTATTTTGTTTTGTAAAGAAAAGCCCAGTCTATCTCCTTTGAAGAGGCCCATCAAAATTAACCACAACAAAAATAACACAGAGGAGTCGGAGTCGCACTGAGCCAGAAACGACGCTGCCCGCTGTGGCCCTTGTTTGTGAAAAAGATAAGTTCGAGTGTCGCTGGACTCAATTGGCCGGTAAACGCTGCCGGAGTTGGTCTTCGCCAGAAACAGTGAGAAAGTCATTCAACTTTCTCTTCCTTTTTATTAATAAACTTTCTTAAATGCGATTTTCAGCGCAATTCGCGGTCGCGACAGCAGATCAGAACACCATTCCGCACCAAACCGACGCAATTGCAAACTAATTGCAGCTACATTAGAGAATTAGGGTATTAATGTCCGCAAGTACAATTTCATTCATACTCTAATGATTAACTGTTAGTGACAAAAATTTCGTTCATGAGGCATAGCCATAGTTCATTCCCACCACAACTCTTAGAAAACAAAACTCGCTTCTCAGAAGCAGAAATCGAGCGACTCGCCGGTGACAATCACCGATTAGCAAAACACACACAAAGCCTTAAGAGATGCACTTGTAACTGCTGCACAAGATGTGCAAAAGATAAAGTCACACATTAGAAGCACTCAACTGAAAGTGACATTCAAATTAGAGTGTGTTAGATAAGATTGCGAAAATGGAGGTTGATATTAGAGCTAGTGATAGTGTAAAGAGGAGCTTAAACATCTCACATATTGAAGCTCAGAGTTTGGCAGCTTCTAGACAGGAATTGAGTGCAGAAATTCAGTTAGCTACTCAGGAATTGAAGATGGCTATTGGTGATGTTAACAGTTTGCCAGATTTGAAGGGTGAAATGGATAGTTTAGTGCAAGAGCACCAGAGGATACGTGAGTATTCAAGTCTTTTCAAGTTTGTGGCATGGCTGTTTCCAATCTGTCCTTCTAAAAACTTGGTTTTCACATGACATATTGGTATTGTTTATGCAACTGATTCTTCCTAGTATGGATTTGTTTTTTTTGTTTTTTTTTTTTGTGTGATAGTTGTTATATATGAGAATGAATTTAAAGTACACTGCTTTCTATAAGTAAAAAGCTGCATATTTTAACCCTTCCCATAAAACATAATGATATGAACAACATGATTTTATATTGTGGATGCCTCACACATACAGATACACTACAAAACTTTATATTGTAGGAAAATGCCAGCAAATGTTGTCTATAACGGCCACAATTGCTGTTGTGATGCCGTTGTGAGCCTCCAAAACTGTTTATATTGCGGCTAGTGTTACCGATGACTGCCATGGCAGAAGCTGAAAAACTGCCATTTTAAGCTTGCCATTAAATGTCATATGGCACCGCCATCCCTCACAAATTGATCATAGTGGCTGTCAAAAACAACACACCACATCGGCTGTGGCTGGCCATGTTGATACTCCCTCCCGTTCTATATATAAAAACTTTTGGTTCTATATATAAGAAAAATTACGACTTTTTAATGTTTAAATTACTTTTATACCCTTGTTTAATGAGTGTTTGTCTTTTTAATATTATTAGTGGTATTTAATGTCTCAGTTTTTCATAAGGGTATATATGTAAAAAATATCAAAAAGTAAAAACAATTAATTAGTAATTGGTTTTGATGTTTTTTGTTATTTTCTCTTATAAATGAAACTAGAGATAGTATTTGGCAACACTGATTGTGTCTGTAATTGTGGTTGTGGATTGTAATTTTAGAACTATGATGAACGGTGAAGAAATAATCAATGAAATTTATTCATGATGGTTTATCTCTGATGAATACGGTAATAGCAAAGTTAGGACCCATATGCTCTTGACAAGGACTATTATATTCTTTTCTCCGAACTTTGTAAAGCTTATTTGGATATGATGCATTCAAGATATGCTTGTGTTATCTCTGAAGTGGGCATCATGAGTGGCTTAGTAGTTTTGAGTCCTGTATTGTCAATTGTCATGATATACTGATGTGAAACAAATCCGTTCAAAACTTGTAAGAATTACTCTTGAATCATTTGAGGGTGCAATGGAAATTGTTATCAGTATCTATCAATTTATGCTTTAAGTCCAGTGTTGCTATTCGCGAATGCCATTATATGTCTAAAATCTTGCATAATATGTTACTCTTTTGCATCATGTTGCAAATTTTCTTTTCTCAGTTTGTTGCCTCGAATTGTTATCTCTTTTTGTTGACTTGTAAATTTTCAAATCTACTTGGTTAATAGTGACACGTTTGAATATGAAAAGAGCAGCAAGAATGTAGAGCTAGTGGATCTATTGAAAGCAAAAGAGAAGAATCTAATTGCGATGGCAAGAGAAGTTGAAATATTACGGGCCGAAATTTCGAATGCTGAGAAAGAATAAATGGTAAGTACTCTGGCTTCAGTCAGTTGTTGTCTCTTCATATGATATTTCTATACCTATGCATTTCTGATGCATTGGTACTGTGTAAACAGCAACCAAATCTGTTTAGAGCAGCTACCCTAGCAAGATGGCAGTGGTCCCTTTCACGATTCTTACGGGAGAGCTCACGGCCAGATGGCTATTGGCCAAGTAGGAGAGTCTATGGTACCAATGGGTGACAGCAATGGAGTTGGAGTTGTAAATAGTACTGATGGAAGCGGCGGTGCTGGTTGGGAGGTCAATATGATCCCTCTGTTGCTGGGAGGTAATAATGTGTTAATGAGTGACCATCAATCATATGCAGCTTGACTTCAGCATTTGTTGGTACAATGCACGAGGGATGTGATGATTTTTATGTAAATCTCAGATTGGGCAGCATTATTTGTAGCTCATTTCCTTTATAGATATTATACAGTTTTGCAAATTGTTGAATTAAATTTGCAAATGAGAGCCTGAGATATTTTTTCAAAAAAAACTTATGGTAAAGTCTTGTAACTTGTAAGCATATCCATGTAGTACTAGTAGTGAGCTATATGTTGTATTTTTTAATTAATTTTTAACCTGGAGCAAGCAATCTTCTTATGAAACATGCTTAGGACTTGTTTTGCTCAAATAATCTTTTGCTAATTTCCATCACTCCGACAGTATCAACGCCTAGGATGATTGCTATTGCAAATCATTATGGATACCAACAAGTAAGCTCAAATAATCTTTCCCGACGTAGGTGCATATCTGAATTTTGTTTTTTTTAACTCCATTAATACTGTTTCAAAAATTGCCAACTCGAGTTTAATTTTCCATTCAACGTTTGAATGGAGTTTACTGCAATTAAAACGAAGAATGGAGTTCCACCATGGTATAATCAGTGGATTTTTGGCGATGTGAGAGAGACTCTCACTTGCTCCAAAGTTCCATACTCCTCTTGTTTGGAGATATCTCCCCCTCCTTTGTGGAGGTTTCTTTCGCCATAGATTGGGGTTTGATAAAAAATGATTCTATCTTGTCTACATTCTTGGTTGTGAGAAACCAATCACCATTTCCAACTCTCTTGCTACCTCTCGAGTCTCGCCTCATGCCTCCACCAACCACCAGCAACACTTGCATTTTCATTACCATCAATGCATGTTCTCCACCGCCACCATCACTGGTACATGAAAACTTCACCATACCCATCCCAAGCTAGACACCACAAAGACAAATTTCCTACAACCTATCAACTGCCACTCAGTCACCCATGTGAGGTTAGCTACCCCATCCTCTCGAACAACCACGTTGCCCGCATCTCCTAGCCCCCACATCCATGCACTACACCCTTTTGCTCTTGTCCACCGTCCAATTCCAACCGCACTGAGACGATTTAGCATTTTTCATTTAAAAAGTTTTAAACCCCTGCATTGGTTTATTTGGATCAACTCGTGCTTCAACTTTTTTATTTTTATTTTAATAATGTGTTTGGACTTCGTATCAAATAGTATAGTGTGCGTGAATAAAATCATGTGAAATGCTCATTCCGGAAAACAAGACATTTTATTGAAAATTACGTTATTACAATGTATTTTAATTGAAATACATTATCGAATACTGAAATACATTATCGAATACTAATTATCAATAATTTAATATCATATAATAAAAATGAGGTCGGAAAAACAATCACCAAAAATCATCTCAACGGAAGTCCAATCCCAAAACAATAGAGCAATCAGCTTGTTTTTGCTTTAGGTCAGTGCAGTAGGCCAGCTTATGAGTATAAATTTACTATTTTATTGATTAATTAATACTTATTGTCTTTAGCGTGGGAAAAAGGTACCGATATTGTATTGCTGCTTTTCGCACTCCCTTTTTGAATGTTTAGAAAAAGAGGGCTCAAGAAGCAACCCTCATTAATCAATAGTAATTGGGCCTCTAAAGGCCCATGACACCGGCCTTTATTATTTATTTATATCAACTATAATTTCCCATTTCCTTACATTTTGTTGATTTGTTGAACGAGTCTGTCTCACAGTCATGGCGGAGGTAAGCTCCTATTTTCTCCGACTCTAATCACAACGGAATTTTTATTTATTTTCTAATTTAATTTCCATTTCCCTTTTTACCTTTTCTCTTTTCGCTCTTCAATTTTGAGGTTTTGCATATTCATCTATTATAAAATGTGTAGTCTCTCGCTGATCTATTGAATGATTTTGTTGCCGCTGAATATTTTTCCTTCCTCTAAGATTGTGGATTGCATGTAATTTTATTCTTTACGAGATGAGAGCGGCATTTCCTATTTTTTAATTTTAAATTAAGGTGGTTGCTGGTTTTCTTAGAATTCAACCGTTCGATGTTGCTTGAATAAATTAATATTATAGAAGGGGGGAAAAGTGAGATTGGTGAGGTCGAGATGGTGTTTGATCGGTAATTTTAGGTTAAACTAATCTTTGGTTTTTGAATGTTCAATTAATGTGGTCTCAAATATAAGTTAGAATTACTTTTTTTTTAACGATCCAGTTTCTAGGGAAATGAGGCCTTGGTAATCTAGAACTCGGCCGGTGGAGCTTATATATATATTTGGTGGTATCACTCCTATTTAATGATGTCATTTCTAATAGCCCTTCAATCAATATAGGTTTTATTTTTCAATGGTTCTTGTATTCTCATGGAGTAGGCTCTCATAGAGGGTACTTTTGAGAATGAATTTTTATTAGATGAAGAATAATAATTGTATCTAACTAAATTTCTAAAGTTCTTTATATTGCTTGTATGTTAATTATGATTTATTTTACTTATATCTTAGTTGTTGCACCCAGATGGCATTTAGCAATTTGATCAAGACGTTTTAGATTATCCATCTGAAATTGGTTTTGGTTCTGATGCAACTGGCAACTTTTGACCCCCCTATAACACAATTTACATATGATTCTTAATCAAGATGTGTATTTTGTCTTTGTTTACATTTCTTCATTCATATGGATCGTACATATTTAAGATATGCTTATCTTCATTGCTTAAAACTATATGGTATGATAATGATACAATATCCCTTGCTTTCTGCTGAGATACATCGTATCCCATTTGAGTTTTAATTTTGATGTAGCATTTATCTTTCCATCTTGTCCCTTGGTCTTTTTCCTGACTTAATGTTGTGTTGCTTTCTTCTAGATTGAGCTAAAAACAGCACCTGTTGATTTTCGTTTTCCTACAACTAATCAAACCCGACACTGTTTCACTCGCTACATAGAGTTTCATAGGTGGATTTTCTGACTCTGGCTATTTGGTTCAGCGAAAATAGTTTTGTAAGAGCCTTTTATTTAAGCTTTACTTTAATTACAGGTGCACAGCAGCAAAAGGTGAAAACTCAAGTGAATGTGAGAAGTTTGCCAAATATTACCGTTCTCTTTGCCCTGGTGAATGGGTAAGCATCCCTTAGCTGATTGGTTTACTTGGTCGGGACTTACTGCAAATTTTCCTTAATGTTAAGATTGATGTCATAGCTAAACTTATGTGATTTGTGGTGTACTAGAAATATTTTTGTTGCGATAAAAATCAACGAACTACCAGTTCGACTCAACTTTTCCTGCATGTGGATTACCTTTATTTACATAATCACTAATCAACGCAATTGCCTGTCTATGTTTTACAAGATAGTCTTCATTGTTTAATGGAAGTTGTTTTCTGATATATTATATATTGTTCTGGTTTTGTATTGCTGTTGTGCTATTTATTTGTTAGCCCTCTAAGTCAAAGCTATGCAAGATTCATTGTTTTCATTTTGTGTAGCAATTAAAACTACTGAAAGATGTCATCATTTTCACAGACTTCAAGCCATTTACCTTTAAAAAAATGAATTTGTATTTATGTTGTTGAAAAAGATGAAACTTGCGCTTCAAAATAAATCATTCCATAATTTAGATTTAAGAATCTCTGCTTTGGTGTTTGGCTAAAAAGTAGGCTTATATTTGTATGACTAATGGAGTGCATCTTGTGTAGACTTTATATTTGGATGTTAGACACAATTTTCTTTGTCAACAGACTTATATTTGTATTCAGTATATTGACTAATAATGGCATTATGTTTTCCCTTCCCAGACATTTAATTTTAATGAAGTTGTTAACTTGTTCCAAGAGCCATAGTTACTTGGAATTAATCTTCTTGCTTTGCGCTAAATTTTGTTACATAATTTGAACTAGAGAAATTGGGTTCATGATCTCTCTATTTTTGTAATTGATATATTTGCAAATGTGCCCATATATCAGTCCTTTGTAAATTATAAGTATGATACATAAGATTTATTGGTCCATGATGGTGTTTGAGTTTTTTAGTAGGATTAGGATAATGAATTTGCTTGAAATATATAGCTTATTTATGAAAAAAGCCTATTCTTCTACTTATCAGTTATCTCTTAACATATACTCAAGGCAACATACATGACAAGAGTTATTACACCGGTGCTAATATATTCTTCCTAGTTGTGCAAACAACAAATTTTATCACAAATTTGAAATTCTGGTATTATACCACGTGAGGTGGTTAGTTATCCTCATACCATTATAAAACATTATACTGAAGTTTTCCGTTTAATGCAAATTGTTGCAGGTTGACAAGTGGAATGAACAGAGGGACAACGGGACTTTTCCGGGACCTCTTTGAAAGCATGTGTCTGGGATACCCTTCTGAGGCATACGAAAATTCTTGAACATTCTGTTTATTTTCTTTAATGCATTTCATTATCTTCACCTAATCATGGTGGATCAATAAGATAGTTTATGAATATTCATTACTCCACAAATTCCTGAAGCCATTTTGCGTTTTGAGCTAAATCTAATGGCTCTGATATTTTATTTTGTTTGTGCAGAAGATTGAATTTAATCTATAAATAATTTTGTCAGACCATCCCCTCAAACTAACCCCAACACTTTTCCTCCTCTTTTTGATAAAATAACCGATAATTAAAATTATAGCAAAAAATAACTTCTGCTGAAGGTTTGCAAAATCGAACATCATATTTTTGGTGCTGAAATTGGGCAAACAAATCCTAGGTTGGGGTGTTTTTTTTTCGTTTTTGTTGAATCGAGTATACAAAGTCTAATGATGTTAGGAAAAGATACGTAGTCGTTTTTGATAGGAATTTTTAATCTGTAACGAAATCGAGTCTCTTTGAAATTAAATTTGAACAACTATATATGTATACTCAATTTCTATTTAAATTTTTTAAGTTCATATTTTTTGATTTGGTCCTTTTTTAAGTTATACCATATTTGTAATGTTAGTCTTTTATTTTATTTTCAATTATTAATGCAATTGAAAAATTTTAATTATTAAAATTTCTATTAAATATTACAACAAATATTTATAGTCTTAAAAATATAATAATAATGATTTATTCACATAATCAATGCTATTAAAGTCTTCCACTTGAAAAGATAATTAACTTATTGCAATGTTATAATTTAGATTTTAACAATTTACTATAATAATTTGAGAAAAACCTCAAACTTAAAAGATTACTTGTGTGATTTAAAAAAATTTAAAGGTTAAAGGTGTATTAAAAAGATTTAAAAAAATTAAGCACTTAATAAAAAATTAATCTAAACTTAGAAGACTTTCAATTACATTTCATCCTTTATAGAGCACTAATTAATCTTCAAATATATTATATAAAAACTTACTAGTTAATCTCTTATGCATTGAGTCAGAATAAACAATCAATTCCTATAACAAACATATTATAATAATAATGTCATTCCATGGTATCAAGGCACCATCTGTCCATCACATTGTTTCAGTGGGTACATCGTTCACCTATACCATTAGACATGTTCCATAATTGACATTTGACAAACCTCACTAGTCACTTGTTATTGATAACAATGCATAGGAAGACTATTATTTATTTATTTTATTTTTTTCATATAAGAGATGTAAGATTTTGAGACAAACGGTCTAACTTAACCATATACTAGACTATTGTATTTTATAAACTAAACTACTTTCGTTTTTGTTAAAAAATAAACTTTATGAAAAGTTGTAAAGAGTTTACTAAACCCTGTTTTATTAAATTGTGTAATAATTATATATATGAAAAATTGTGATAAATTATATAAATTATATTTTATTTAAAATAATAATAAATATCATAATAATTAATTCACGCAAATACAAAAAAAATTAAATTTAAATAAAATGTTTATTAAGCGAGGTATCCCATTCTAATAGATTAATTTATACTTTATCATTTCTTTTAACAAGTTTTAAAAAGCACGACACCTTCTTATTTTATACAGTATAACAAAAAAGTATGATACCTTTTATCAAAAGCGAAAAATATTTATCAATGTCACGTTACTTATATAGAAAAAAATGTCTGACACCCTTTTCCATAAAAAGTAAAGTATGATGCCTTTTCCATGGTAATTAAATTTTAGTAGTAAATATGAGATATTCAGAAAAAATAGTAAAATTACACGAGTTCAATAATTTTTGTCTTAATAAATGTATTAAATTTTATTTGTTAATCTTGTAAAAAAATTCTTCAAGCTTTCTTCTCTCAAGTATTGGTTTAATGTCAAATTTAACCATCACATTTTAATGAAATTTTATATGGTAAGTTTCAATTAATTTTTTTTTAATGTATCATTGCTAATACTTTGAAATATTATTAAAATGATATAACTATTTAATCTTTATTAACATATATACTTATATCTCAAAATTACGGATTGAATAGTTAAATTAAATGGTTGTGATATCAAGTTATTGATTTTTAAGAAATATTTAAATGATTGTGCTATCAAATTAAATACTTTTTGACAATGACATCTATACAAAAAGTCTCTTATCACTTACCACTGGACTTTTACCGAAAATAGTGATTAAAATTGATTATAGAAAATATTTAGAAGACAAAATTTTTTAAAATAAATTTGTAAAGACTAAATAAAAATCTAAGGTGATGATTAGATTGAACCACCGTCCATTCACTATAATTTGTTTACATAAAAAAAACTTGTTTTTAATTCATTTATAAAAAAGTTATATTGATGGAAAACTTATTTAATTATAATAGCTAATTTTTTCCTTAAAAGAAAAATAGTCAAATTTTAAAAAATCAACGGAATGGAAAAAGATAAAATTTTATTTATAATAGTGTTGGGAGGGAGTATAAATGTGAAACACTATAAAAGAGACGTTAAAATTTTGTTTATAACAGCGCGACGTGAAATACAGAAGAAACGCGTTAAAATCTTAACGTATGTTGGAAATAAATGATTAATTGTTCTTAATATGAATTTTTTCCCTTGTTGGCAATTTCCGTGTTCCGTTTAACTTACGTGTTTCTTCTCAACAGTCAAAACAAACACCAACAACAATTTTACATTTCTTATAAAATCCTCTTTCTCTCTCTCTCTCTCTCTCTCTACTTTTAATTTTCATATTCACATTCTCATCATCTCAATCACCATGGTTCGATTCACCAACTCCTTAATCGGTTTCCTAAACTTTCTAACCCTAATTTGTTCAATTCCAATTCTGGTCATGGGTGTATGGCTAAGCAAACAAGCCAACACAGAATGCGAAAGGTGGTTAGAAAAACCCGTAATTGCCCTCGGTGTTTTCCTCTTAGTTGTTTCTCTTATGGGTCTAATCGGTGCTTGTTGTCGTGTCTCATGGCTTCTCTGGTTCTATCTTCTTGTCATGTTCTTGCTCATCGTTCTTCTCTTTGCATTCACAATCTTCGCTTTCGTTGTTACTAACAAAGGCGCTGGTGAAGTTTTGGCGAATAAAGGTTATAAGGAGTATAGGCTTGGTGATTATTCTAATTGGTTGCAGAATAGGGTTAATAACAACAACAATTGGAACAGGATTAAGAGTTGTTTGCAATCTGGAAAACTTTGCTCTCAATTTCATTCACAATTTCTTAATGATAACGTTAATAAATTCTACACCGAGCAATTGTCTGCTCTTCAGGTTAGGATTTCTGTTATTTTTATTTATGAATTTTATATTGTTGTTGTTGATTGGTTTTATGGGTTCTTGTCAAAATTTGAGCTTGCATCGTGTGATTTATATTTGGGGTTTAAATTTTGAGGAAAAAAAATATTAGGGTTGAAAATTTGAATTTAAAATGTTGATTTGTTTTTTGTTTTACATTTGCTTGTTTTCCCTAGGCCATAAACTTTTAATTGGGTTTCGGTAAAAATATTTTCAAAGCTTATTTATTGCAAAAGTAAGCATTATTCTTCTGATGTTCAGCTGAAATTTTAGGTGGTAAGGAATGTAAATTTTTAGATGTTCAGATTTTGTAATAGTAAAATTGTAATTTAGTTCATGTTTTGTATAGAGAAAAAGTAGTAATTACAAAGTTTTTTATTATATATTTTTTTATGGAACAAAATTTCTGAGTATGTTATCATGCAAAAATTTCTGATTATGTTATCATGCAAAAATTTCACGTGCTAGTATATAACTATAATGCATTCTTGTGGTTGTATAGGAATTAGATTAAATTTATGAGATTCTGCTACTTTATGAGTACTTTTTTGCTGAGTAGTCAGGTTTCTTCTTGAAAAGTGTAGCTTTTTTAAACTGGGATTGCTTTTCGTCTGAAAGGCTTCGTTCTTATTTTATTTTGCTTTTTTCCAATGCATCTTTTATCGACTTTGTGGCCATCCTTTTTTCTTCTCATGGATGCTAGTGCTGCTGGGCTAAAAGTTGATCACTTTTTTCAATGTGGACTTCTTTTGTCAATAACTAAGCACTGGTTCCTGTAGCATTTCCATACTTTAAATGAATATAATTTGCCTCACAATATCTGTGCTATCAAATGGTCAAAAATTGTGTACTTTTTCTTCAAAGGACATATAAGAATCTTCCTGCATGTCGTTTGAATAAGAGGGAGTAAACTGTAGCTGTAGGTTTTCTATGTATCTTTGAGGACTAAAAAGACTAAGTTTTCAATGTATTTGAACAAGTGCAGTAAACTGCAACTAGTGAAATGTTTATTTTCCTATCCAAGCTCATGTTTGCAGTTGGCCTACATTTGTGATATATCTTGGATTTAAGCCACTTGCGAGGATATCTAAACCTTTATTTAGTGATCAGCTCATAGCTGATAAATTCAGATCTTTGCATCCATACACCAATTACTTAAAAAGCATGACAAATTCTTCACACACCTACCTGAGCGCAAGTTATTTTGACTGCTTAACTTGACAGCATATTTACTATTGAATTTCTGCGTGACACAAGTACTGGTGATTATGTGTTGTGTCATGTTATTTACTTTCTCTGTTACGGTATTTTTCTAGTTTGAGTTCTATGGTTTATTTTTTATGCTCAACTTGCACATTTAAAGAACATGGCACTTTACATATTGTATTTTGTTTGCTGGCACGTGGATTTGGATTCTCTTGTATCAATATATCACATGGCATGACCATGTAAATTTGTTTCTCTCTATTTGTAAATATCAATGAAGTTTGATAAAGTCATCTATTTAATACTCATTTAGAAGAGCGATACACAAATTTCATAAGACAAGGTAATGTGAGATTTTAACGGCAGATCAAATTATTCAATGACTTTAACTTCATTCCCCTCTGCTTAAGGCAGAGGTTCTGCATTTACATTGTTTTGGGGATAAAATTTCACCTAGGATTGGAATTCACTCTTAAAAAACTACTTATACCATTCCATGATTTCAAAGAAATGATTCTAGAATTTTGATGTCATGAAGTCTGACTTTTATCCACATGTTTTGTGCAGTCTGGATGTTGTAAGCCGTCAACCGACTGTGGTTTTATATATGAGAACCCAACAACCTGGACGAAGCCGGCAAATGCTCCTAATACTACCAACCCTGATTGCGATGCTTGGAATAACGATCCAACCATTCTGTGCTTCAATTGCCAATCATGCAAGGCTGGTTTACTGCAAAACCTCAAGACTGATTGGAAAAAGGTGTCTATTGTCAACATCATATTCCTCATTTTCCTCATCATTGTCTACTCCATTGGTTGCTGTGCATTCAGGAATAACAGGAGGGACAATTGGAAGAGATATTAGCCTCATAAATAATTAATCATTCACTATTATTAGCATGTATATGATTTTAGGCCGTTTGGTTTATATGCTGCTATTTTCGTGTGGGTTCTTTTGTTTATTTTCTGGATTTCGTACTTTTTTCAGTACAGTTTTGACTATGTTGTGTAAATTGCTCAATTTTATATTACAGTTCTTTAGCATCACCCATCTCTATTAGATATGACTTAATTTGGTCACACCTTATACTGCCTAGATGGACTAAGTTAATATGAATGAAATGAAGTCATAATTTTGTAACATAAATCATATCTCTTGCAAAACAATTTACCTCTAATAATTTCTTAACAATGTAATTAAATATTTCTTAATTAACTAGCCACTTGATATTATTCCTATCGCTCATGTTGCCTCCATCACGCATCCCTTTAAAAAAATCGAATCTAACTAAAGATGAATTAGACAAAATCAAAAAGAGGTGGACATGGCCCCGATCCCTCCCTCTCATAATTTAACTTTAATAAAATTGAAATATGCAAAAAAAATTGAAATATGCGAAAAAAAACTGAAATATGATTGTCATAATAAATTATTATTTGATTTTAATTCTTTAATTTTAGGAAAAATAAATTTTTTAGTAATTCAAAATATAGTCAGAAAATAAAGTAAATCTAATTAAAAATTATTTCAATTAGAATTTAAATTCAAATAATTTATTTTTAAATAAAATTCATTCACCAATTGAGGCGAATCATCGTTTGGATTTATTGTCATAATGAAAATAGTTGCGTGACCTTCCATCTCATAGTGTTTTGGATATATCCTAATTCCAACATATATGATCTAATAATATATATCAGATCATCTATTGTGTCCCCCTAGAGTAAAAAGAAAATCCCTTGTCCTCGTCGTGTAATCTCAGAGTATTGTGGCTCATGCATATCGTTGATAGTCAAATATTTCTTCATACATATCGTTAATTGTGGTCATACAAATCGCTTTCTTTTCTTGAGACAAAATATTTCTTCACATCTTATTACGCAGCTTCTTTTAATTAATAGAAATCATCGTTAAATAAATTTTTAGTGGTAATAAAATTTTTTGAAATTTCATTTATATTTATGTAAAAAAGTATAATATGTTTTAATTCTACAATTATTCTATAAATTATTTTTAATTTTTGGGTGAAATTAAATATATTTTTAATTTTAAATTTTAAATAATTTTAACAATATATATATAAAATATTATTAAAAGTTTAACTGCACAAAATAAATAGTTTTTTAATTTAAAATAAATAAATATGAATTTATAGAAAACTATATGATAATTTTTTTTTTTTAAATATGGATCTAAATATCAACTGTTGAACTCATTATTTATAAACAATATTGATTTTTTAATATAAACTAAAACTGTTGGTATTATAATAAATTTGTAGCGACTAATAATTTTTGAAATATAATTTATCAGTATTGTGACATTGGTCATGGCAAAGGCATAAAACCAAATTGTCCGTGCTGAAATTCTTCTCCACTTAATTAATCCTTTGTCTAAAGGAATGATAGGCATTGTGAATCTATTAAAAAAGCAATTTATTGTATTAAATTTTGAATATATAAAAAGTATTTTAAATTCTGCCAGCCATTCAAATTATGGACGGTATATGAGTTGTAGCTGCCCTTGGACCCACTAAATCATAAAAGAGAATATTCATGCACTTGTTAAAGATATTTCAGCTAAAATATTATTATCTTCTTTTATTTATACACATTTTTTTAACATGTGAAATAATCTGTCTGAGTTATTCACTGTGGAGTTAAGATAATTTTAGTACATTGCTATAACTTTAAAGTGTTTTTGAATGTAATAAAAAGTATTTGTACCCACTAAATGTTCATTATTAAATTTATATTCCCAATCCGAAACCAAAAAACTTCGTTGTTGTATCTCAGAACTGATGTAAAAATAAAAAAAATTCATTGCCGGGAATCGAACCGGGTCTCCTGGGTGAAAGCCAGATATCCTAACCGCTGGACGACAATGGATGTTTTTGTTATAAAGACTCTTTGTATTATACATAACGTATAATAGTAAACCTCTACGATTCAAATTTCTTGCAATTTCTTTGTGCATTTTGGTTGCTTTTAGTAACTATGCATGCTTACTTTAGTATATAAACCAAGTTGCATGTTAAAATAAATGTTTTTGTACTAGTTTTATTGAAATTTTGTGAGTTTGATGGTCTTTTTTCTACTTGTGAGAACATTTTGAAACTAAAATGTGTAACTAAGTTGCATGAATGATTAGGCTTCAAAAGTGTGCACTGAAAAATTACATTGAAATGAGTAAGCAACATAACTTACGAAATTTTACTATATATTATACCCTGATTTCTTAGGAACTTCTGACAAAAGAGGAAAGTCAAATTGTGGGAAGGCAAAAGAGGATGTTCACCAGATTTCAGACACTCAAACCAGTTTAATTCATCTTCAAATGTCACTTGAAAACCTCTCTTCGTGGTGGCCTTTTTAAATGCAATGTCGATGATGTATTCAGGTATTGGTATGTGTATGAGAATACTGAAAACCATTTTGCTATGGGGAGAATGGATTGAAAAACTATGAGTAAACAGCTGCAAGAGTCTGGGGCTTGGGATCTCTTTCATGTGCTACAATGTATACAAATGTCATATTTCAACTAGAATTGTATACACAATTGAACAAATATTAGATTGTAGAACCATTTTTATTAATGTACAAAATATCATATTTTGACAAAATTGTCCTATCAATTATGTTCGTTGTAGTTATTTTTCCTATCCCCTACTTATATATTGAATTTCATTAATAATAACGAGAGAAATTGGTTTGAGTCAACAAAATAAAATAAAATGAAATTAACTCTTACTTTTTCCAAGCCATTTTATCATCACTTCTTCTCAATTTTCTAATTATCTATTGAAAATATTTTTGGTTTTTATTTTTAAAGTTTGTGTTACTTTTAATTGTCAAAGATGAGATAAAATATGTAATAAATACTTGTGATTGAGATAAGAGAAGTAAAGATAAGAAGCATGCATTTTTAAAAACAATGTTTTTATATTTTCAACTTTTTGAAAATATGCTAAACCTGTTTTAAAAATTGTAAAAAAATGTTTTGTGAAGAAAAAATTGAAACTATTTTTTTTTATATATATTTTATTAATTGAAGTTAAAATAAAAACAAAAAACATGAATGTTCTTGAACTTGCTAGTTGATTCTGTTTTGGTTTCTTCATTTTGGAAGTGATCAAGTTTCACCAAAACTATATTAAGTATAGTGATTAGTGCTCCATTCTTGGTCTCTACTACATGTTTTGACTTCTCTCAAGAAACGGTTCTTCAAAATCTATCCTATTATTGTTTGTCTCATCATCCTGAATGTTGATTGTAGTGCTTCTCATCAAAGTTCTTTGGCTTTACCATAAGACAATTACAACCCTGATCACTCCAACCCACCTATCAAACTGAAATATTCATGATGCTGTGAGTAGCCACACAAATAAATAACAAAAGTATATAATATAAAATATTAATCATGCAATTATGGCAATACACGATCAAATTAGATTTAAGAGCATTTTAGAAAGGGTGTCTTATTTAATTTGTATAATGATTTGTTTCGGTCAAGTTCAACTTGGAGACTCAACAACCAATTAATTCTTAATAGAAGTTTATAACTAGAGTTTTAACAGTTCATATTGTCAGAATTAATTTTCACTCTCTACTTTTCATGCTCTTAATTACTATTTGAGTTCATGAACAAGATAGAAGAAAAAAGAGTAGTGTATTTACCTTCCAACATATAGTTTCTTGATAGGAATAAGCAGTTACCAAAAGCTGTTATGGACAGTGGCTAAAGGGTTGAACATTGCACATACAAGGACCTCTATTCTGAGATGCACCAGGATTTGAAGTGAAGAAGCTAACCGCCATTCCAATTCCCTATTTCACAACAAGATATCCACTTAATTTCTAACATAATCAGCATAACAATAATCCTAATCGGTAGGAAATCATTCATTTGGTCTACGTAAATGTTGAGAAAGTGTCAATATAATGTCTAGTGTTGGGACTTCGAAAGTACATTTCTTCAAAATATGTCTTTCGTTAGTAAGATTTTATAGAACAAATTGACAAACAGAGACACATTTTGAATTTCTTTTATTTTTGATACACTCAAAGACTAAGTGACGAGTCACTGACATATTCAATACCCAAATTGATACGATGGTTTACTCAATTGAAATTGTTTCTGATGGGGCCTGTGACAGACTTTACTGCATATAAAACTGCCTGAATTTTGTAATGGTGAATGTAAAATCCAGCTTGAATGATCATGCCAAATAGCAGTGGCATATTAGCTGACCTGTAATTAGCAAGAGACACATCACAAAAGGTTGACAATATATGACTCTGGACAGGATGAAGAAATTGGTCTATGTTCAAGTTTTTTAATGATATGTCAACTAATATGTAAATAATAAGCTGTAACCTCATTATGGTTTTATTATTAATTGATTGATTAATTTACCTGCATGATCATCCAACATGACAGAAAATACTACTGGCTAAGAGCAATAGACAACCCAGCACCCCAATCCTCACTTCCCACTTGCAGTCAAATGTTTGAAATCAGAAAGAACATCATGTGTAACAGCTATGATCCTTCGAATGCCATGTTTATGCTCCCTCACACAACAAATTGTCCTACTATCTGGCCAAGGTTTCTTAAACTTAAGATCTCTTTCTCAAATCTAATCATTCAACAAACCAGAAAATAATTAATGTTATTGCATATTAGGTAAGTCATAACAAACAAATATGAGTCTCACTAGCTAGAGGCATATTAATTTAAGTATCAATTTATTTTTGCATCATAATTGTAGACAAATTAATTACCCCAAAATTGCTGCAAATACAAAAGTTATGCAGGTATCAAATTTACTCCATTGCAGTGGCTGCTGTAGAAGATGCATAGAATAAACCACTAAATATGCATTCTGATTTTAATGTAACCCGCTTTATAACCATATATATAAGAATATAAGTAAGTTTCATTATTATTATTTTTTAAAAAAACTAAATATAATAGTAGCATAACAATCAATAAGTATTGGCAAAGTATACCCAATAAGAAGGTCATAAACTCAAAGAGAAATTCATTAATCCTAGTGAAAGTTCTTCAAGTTGTCTCTACAATCATTAAAGCAAAATCTATTATATATGGAGTGGATGAATGAGAAGGAAGAAGATTTAAGGGTTATCCGCAATTATATACCATACCTCTTAGGGGAAAAGATATAGGTGCCATGCCAAAGTGGCTATGCCTTGTCTATACACTACAAGACTGTAGGAGTCAATCCATCTAATAGAGCAGCTCTTGTAAAGATGGCAAGCAATGCATAATGAAATTGTAATCTATTCTATTAATGGAAGATAAGCCATCTAAACAACCCATGATTTGTTCTCTCGCTTAAACTAAAAATATTTTGATGCACTTGATATTATAAACACTAGAAATGAATCAAGGTTGAAAACAAAGGAAAAAAAATACTATAATACTTCTTTGGTAATTTTTACTGTGTGATAGGTCTATCGTTAATTCATATAAACATTTATTTTAAAGATATTTTATATTGTCAATTAATTTTAACTGTTAAATATAATAATATTTGACTTTAATTATTATTATTTTTAAAGCATCACATGTAATTATTATGATTTGTTAGTGATTACATGAAATTAATTGCTAATTAGTGTACACTTTTAAAAACCTCAACTTCGGTAAAATTAACATCGAAAAGAAATATAGTATAGATCTAGAAACAACACTTAGTACCTGTTGTGCATCCTACACTCTCTGATTAATAAAGAGTAATTAAATTAATAAGAAATTAATATATTTATCAAATTTAAACTAATATATTTGTTTTTGTTGACTTTTTTTTTTATTAGTGATCAAAGATCTAGGGAGATATGCGGAAATTAGGATCCTTGGAAGGATAAAATTGACAACCCACTTTTGTGGTGCTTTGGAAAAATGACAATTAGAATGTCATAGAAAATGTTAGGTGAATATTGCCAAATGGCATTTGTTGGTGACAAAATGATTATAGAAGATAGGATCTCCACGGTGATGGTGGCCAATATTTCAAGTTAATCTGCCATTCCATCGTGTATAGTGGCTTTAATTAAATCATTGGCTAACTTCCAAATTCCAATTATAGCTCTATTAGTTTGTTTTTTTTCTTGCGCGGTGGCAGTTTTTAGCATACCACTTTGTCAGATCAGATCCATTCTTTGGAGACAGAAAATCAATAATAATAGTAATAAGTGATATTTAATCAACTTCTAATAAATTGATATTTTAACAAAAAGATAAACAATAGGAACACACCATTTCTAATTTATTATATTTTAATATATTTGTTATTTAGTTAGTTAAAATTTATCATATCAATTTTTGAAATATATAAGTTTCAATAAAACTTAGTGCAACTAGATGTATTTTTAATGTAATAAAAAAATATGTTTAAAAAATGTGGATCAAATTGGGCTGGGTCTGTAATATTAATCGATGATAATGAAAGATGAATGTGTAATGTCAACACGAATCACAACTGGTAGAGGATTAAGGAAGGTGTGTGGCCAAGAAAGAAGCGATCGAATTGTTGTGTCAAATTGCAATTTGTCAATCCTACTTCATTTTATTAATTATTATATTTTATATAAATTTTATTATATTATTATTTATTATTATCATTATTAATATTATTAATTATTCTTATTATATATTATTATTATATTATTATATATTATATTATTATTTTATTTATTATTATATTATATATTATTATATTTTATTTATATTATTTTATTATTATATTATATATATATAATTATTATATATTATATTATATATTATTATTATAATATTTATTATATTAATTATATATTATTAATATTATTATATTATATTATTATATATTATTTATTATTATTATTATTAAATTATTATTATTATTATATATATCAAATGTATCCACAATAGTTGAACACTATCTCAACCCAATCTACAAGAGTGTGATATTGAATCGGACTAGAGAAAATATAAGAAAAAGAAAAAATGATATAAAAGTAAAAATTATATCTAATTTTGTCAAATTCTATACTTGAGAAACATTCTATATATAACTACAATTTTGTTTTATAAGCAACTTAATATTTGAGTTTGTGAATGATACTACTGTTGATGCAATTTGTATATTTATAATAAATTTTAAACTAATTTACTTTAAGGTATGATATCTACAAAAACCCGATATTTATAAGAAGATGATTGATCATATGATCCAAATGAAATGTAGATATAGACAATCCGACAGAAAGTGGTTCAGTGATTTACACCACACACCCTTATGAAAGAATCTTATCGCAGCACATGGCAATGCGTAGGTTATTGGTTTGTAGGGTGATATTTTCCCGGCAATAGACGAAGATGATGTTAGTATCGAATTAATTTGAGTACTAAAGAAAGGTTGTGTAAATATGTGTTTTGAACCACCCATATTTAATAATTAGATATTTCATCTCGTACAAATTATTAATTCGATCATTATAGTAAAGATACGATATAAAGATATTGGTTCATCGTATTGAAACACAGTGTAACTAGTTATATTAAATAATCTACTATTCAATATTGTGCAATCCGTTATGGACAAAGATCCAGTCAATATTTTTTTTTTATAGTATACTATAACTTTTGAAAAATAGCATTAATATCTTAATTTTATATGATTAATATTTTGTAGTTTTATATTGCACGTGATTATGTGACCGCGTCTTACTAGGAGTCACCACTCACCGTCAAATGTTAGAATTTTGAATTTTGATGATAAGATTTTGTAATTTTAGAGGTCTGATTTTTAAATTTAAACAAAATCTCCAAAAATATTGAAATGACAATGTTAATAGTGCATGTTCATTAATCTCTTAAAATATATGTAAGTATGATAAAATACTAAAAATTCACATTATAGTTAAGACACACGTGATTATAGATTCTACAAAAATGAACATATGTGAGTGTCACGAGTACGGACGATTTTAGTCTCCAGTGATCAATCTTAAATTTGAATTTGACTTAGTAATTGTGTCAAACAGTATTGTGTTGTAGTCGTTCGATCTGAATCGACAACTAAGATTAATTAACCATATAAAATAAATTATATAATATAAATTGTCTACATACTCATAATATTTATATACTACCTCCTATCTCATTTATAAGAGAAAATAAAAAGAAAAAACATTGAAACCAATGTATTCATTAATTGTTTTAGAGCATGTTTGATTTTTTCTTTGTATCACTAAATGTAATTTTGTAATGAGTTCTTTAAAATATTAATTCTACAATGTTGTTTTACGGCATGTTTGATTGTTTATTTCTAAATGTTTGACATTATGTTTGGGTTCTTTAACAAATTAATTTTACAAACTTAATTTTAATTCAAAATTAGGTTTAGTCAAAAGTACATAATGAGTACTTTTGAACCCTTCATTTCACATTTAAAAGTACAAAAAACTTCATATTGATGTTGCCACTAACTACAAAATACACCGACCACAAAATTCACATTTAGTATTAATGATAAAATAAAAAAGTTTTTAGACGAAGTAACAGTTAAAGTTCACTTAATGCTATAATTCAAACAAATTTTATTGTATAAAATGAAGTTTGTAGAAAAAAAATACTCAAATTTAATTTGCATAAGAAAAACACTTAATTTTAAGTAAAAGTACATTAACAAAATGAAATTTACTCAAAAATACATTTGTCAAGGTTAATTCAAACGGATACTTAACTCTTTGATTATTTAACTCTTTGATTATTTAACTCTTTGATTATAAGACATTACAAACTCTATAACACTTAAATATAAAAAATAAATAAATTTAAATAACAGTATAAAAAAAACTTAAACAATAAATCCATCTTAAAGTCGTAATTTTTTTCATTACATAGAATCAAAAAAATTCTCAAAAAATTGTTTGATATATAAGACTGGGGCGAGTATTTAATTAATTATTTCGATGAGAAGTCAAAAATTGTTTTATTTGTTTCTTTTCGAGTCTAGTCACGTTTTGTTGTAAGTAATTGCTTTATTAGTATGTGTCATCGTGTTTACATTGATCA
>PGTU02007279.1:0-29102 GCA_002896215.2 Cicer echinospermum
CAACCAAACCAGCCACAACGTATAACTAAACATAATAAAACTCCCCGACAAACAAAACGTAATCAACTTTTTGAGAGAGAGAAAAAGAAAGACAGAGAAAAAGAAAGCCACCTCGTTTTGCCTCATCATCATGTATACTAAAACCTACGTGTCCAGCCACATGGCATGTACCCTCCCTCCACTTTGTCAAATTATTATTTTTTGTCAAGCTAACTTTTTTTTTCCAGCAAGTCAAGATAAATTATTCAAAATAAAATAAAATTCAAAAACAAAATAAAAATATTTCATATAGAACCTATCACTAATCTTTAAAAGTATATATTATTTTATATTTTAATAAATGTCTTTGAGGTATTTGTAAGTGTTTAAAAATATTATCACTAATCTTATTAGATACATATTTCCTTTTTTATTACAGAATTGCCATTAATGAGAATTTATCAATGTTCCATGTTTTTTGTTTGTAGTTAGCAAAATCAAAATTTAATATTAAAAAGTTAACTTTGAGGCGTAGTCTTTAATTAATATTAAATTTTCAATTTTATGAAGATAGTTAACTTTGAGAAATAAAATTTCAGGAAACTTTGAGAATAATTCATATTTTAAAAAATAGAAAAATAAGAGCTCAAACTTTATATATCAAAAAGTTTTGAAGGACAAATATCACTTTATGTACAAAGTTTTAATCTTAAGTTTTGAAGTTGAAAGTCTTAATTTTTATAGTAAAGATGTCAACTTTATGCTAAAATTTGATATTGAAGAAGTATTTAGGTATTTTGAAAATAATGATTAATTAAAATTTTGGGTTTTGATATATGGTTTTATTAAAAATGACTTAAAAGAAAATTGTGAACTTGAGAAATATTTTGTGTTAATGAGAAATGTGGTTTTTTGTGTAAAAGTTTATATACAAAACATAGTTGATAAAGATTAAGGTTTCAAAAATATCAAATTGGAATAATCATAATTTTGGTTAGAATATTGGAACTCTTAATATTTGAATTTTTTTAATAAGATTTCTTGATACAAACCTTCTAGTTGTTTTTCAAATATTAAAGTGTTGAAATTTATGAAGCTGATTGATGATTTAACCGAAATTCCAAATTATGTGAGTATATTTTTCTTTGATTTATTTTGTTAATAAAATATTTTGTTCTAAGTTGTTACACACACACATTTAAGTTGAACTTCAATAAGTTTGAAGAAAAAAAAAACGTCCTAGGGTTCATTTGGGGGTTTGGTTTAGAAACTTGTATTGATTAAGTTAATTGATAGGTTTAAGGTACAAGGAAGTCGAGATATGTCGTTGGAATCGTCGAATAGGTTATCTTGGTATAACATAAGTTGTTTGTGTAATAAAGTGTCGTCGAGGTAAAGACACTTTCTAACGATATTATATATGATTGAATGCATAATGTGTTTATGTACATGTTCTTTGTGCTAGTGGTGAATAAATATGCACACAGTTGTTTATGTATTTGATGTGATTACTTTTTCATAATCATAACATATGTGTTATGAATTTTCATTGATGAGAATATTTCTTGAGTATGTTATGTGAAAAAGTATTAAAAATTATTTGTGTTTAATAAATATTAAAAGATGAGTCTTTTAATAGCTTCATTTACATAAAAAAAAAAAGTTATATGAAAGAGTCATAGTATGTTCATGCATTTAATAGTTAGTGGTGATTGTGATGGACCACGATATTAGTGGTGACTATGATGGGCCATGGGGTGGTTCTATGAGTTGATTGGTCCACTTTATCTTTACGGGGATTTTTGAGTCGTGTAGGTTTGTAATAGACTGCACTTTGGTAAATCATGTTGATATGTGATAGGTGGCATATTGGTAAATAGTACTAGTCAGTGAAATGTGGTACATTTTCCACCTCTCGATGGGGATGTGGAATATGAAATCAGATGTATTGTCATATAAGCATTGTAATTAGAGTGTTTTGTCACATAAGTCATGTGCTGATTATATGATGATATTATATGCATATTTTACACTTGTTATGTCACTATTATGTTTTTGTGCTAATCATATATATGTTGTTTTAGATGTGCTTTCTGACTATTATGTGAAACGGGCTTGCGTCATGTTCTAGAGTTGAGTCACGAGAATTGAGACAACGTTGAGTTAGGGTATCTAAAGGATTTATTTATTCTCCCTTCCTTATTTCAAATTTTGTGCATACATGAATTATGTAGCTGAATAAGTGATGATTTTTTTCGTCAATGTGATTGTCGTTGTAGCAAAGTCATTATGTCAACATTTTATATAATGCACACTGCTTCTAATCATCATTTTGAAAAAAATTATAATATAAAATATTACTCTAATTTTAATTAAAGCAGAATTATGAATATTTTATCTAGAAGTATTTAGTTTTTATTTTTTAAATTCATCGTCACTTTTAAAAATTGGGGTGTTACAATGTATTTTAAATTAAAAATTGACTTTTTAGAGTGGAATGCAAATGAATAGTATAATTGTTTGAAATCTTAAAAGCAAAACTAAGAGATAATGATGTCCTATTAGATGTAGTCGTTTGAGTCGAGTAAGCATGCAACATAACAGTTAGAATGTCCACCCGATGGTTGTCTTCACATTTAAATTTCGAAAACTTGGTTTGAAGAAAAAAAAGTGTAAGATGTTTCACATTTCCAAAGAAGATAACATTTTCTTATTCATGAAGAACATTTTGAATGCTTAAAAATCAAGGATTTTGCCCAAGATTATTTATAATTTTCAACTTTTCCATTATGAATTCAAAACAATCCTTATTAAGAGGTTTTGTGAAAATATTAGCTAGTTGGTTTTAAGTGCCTATTCATATGATGACAAATAAATTGATGTTTAATTTCAACATGCTTTGATCTGAAATCTTGAAAAAGGTTTTTTGAACAATTAATAGCACTTGTGCTATCACATACAATTGGAATATTTATGTACCTTAAAAGAGACATTCTCAAGTTGATTTCTTGTATATAAAACTTGTAAAGAATAGTTTGCAGCTGAGACATATTTAACTTTAGTTGTTGAAAGTCCAATAGTGTTCTGCTTTCTGCAACACCCGCTCACAAGAGCTTGTACAAGGAATTGACATACCCACTTGTGTTTTTTCTTTTAATTTTGTCACCAACATGAGGGACGACCATAACCCTACTGCTGCAGCAGTTACCTAGTGCCACCACCAAATCCCAAATGATAGAATCTTGAATCTAGATGTTAGGGTATTCTTGATGGTCAGATTTTGTGATTTACATATTTAGGAACTCAATTTGTTTGAAACGGTTGATTTATTGATTTTAGGAACTCATTATCTATTAGGATTTAATCTGATGTTAGAGTTTTAGATTTTGTGAACTCATTAATGATTTTAGATTTTAGGAACTCATTATTGATAGAGCAATTTTTTTTTGTAAAGTTTTTAAAAAAGGATCGGTAAAGCTCAATTAACAAATGAGGATTTTGGTGATTGGTCACATATTGGTGAAAGACTTAGAGAGCGTGAGATAAGCATGAATCATGTTAAAAAGATGGTCACTTGGTATAAGTTGTATTAAAGGCTAAAAAAATGTCAAACTATTGATAAAATGACTCAAAGACTCATTGTGAAAGAAAAGGAACAATGAAAAATGTTTTAAAAAGAATTATTTCAATAGTGAATTTTGCTAAACATAATTTTGCATTTCGTAGGTCGAATAAGATATTGTATGAAATAGCAATGAAATTTTTTTGGGTTTAATTGAAATGTTAGCTGAGTTTGACCCAACTATCCAAGATCATGTTACACGTATTACAAATGATAAAGTTCACTTTCATTATCTTAGGCATAACATACAAAATGAGTTAATACATTACTGCTTGATTTTGTAATTAAAAATGAAATCGTTAGAAAAATCAAACAAGCAAAGTATTTATCAGTGATACTTGATTGTACTCCTGATATTAGTCACAAAAAACAAATGTCTTTGATAATAAGATATGTTGGTGTTTCTTTAAACTCTATTACTATTGAGGGATCTATTTTAGAAAGAATTAGATTGTTTTCCTAATACAATTATTGCTATAGAAATTTTGTTCACTATTCTCGTGATAATTGGTTCTGCAGAAAGCTATTTTTCAAAATTGAAGTTGTTGAAGTATTACGTGCGGTCTACCATGTTACAAGAAAGACTTAATGGATTAGCTTTAATGGCAATTGAGAATAATATTTTGGAGACAATATAACATGAAGACTTAGTTTATGAATTTGCTTCAAAAAATATTATAAGGATTACTCTTTTTAAATAGCAAGAAGGTTAGTATTAGCTTGATGATGTTATTTACAATTTACTTATGTTGATGAATTTAAATAAAATAGTTGAGTTTTTTTGTATCTTATTCCGATTAAAATATATATTGAAATACTTATCATTTTAAATTTACATTTATAGAGGCTGAATTTTTTAGATTCGTACAGAGTCTCCAAACATTCAAGCGGTCTGACCAAGAAAATCAACATCCTATAGGCAGCAGATCAAAATGAGATAATGCGTACCAAGACCAAGATCCGATATAACTACTTAATATCTTAAAACTTCTTTTAAAACAGTTATGTTCTTTAGCAGATGTTGAAAATCTCTTCCCCACAATCACTATAAAGACTATGTCAAGTCACTGCAATGACATAAAAGCAATGATGTCAATCAATCTCCAAATCTTGGTGAGTTGTGAAGTAGATTTGATCATTTCATCTTTGTTTTTATCATTATTGTTGTGTGGTTGTTCCATTTACTTGCCTCATCCATCTTATTGCATCACTAACTCATCAAGTTCATTAAAAACAACATATGTATAGTATCTTCCATAGCTTGAGTTTTTAAATTGTATACTCTATATCCTTTGGAGGATGTAGAATATCCACACACAAAAATACCTCTATTTGACTTTAAGTCACTTTTTCTGAAGTTATCTTTATTATTCAAAATATAGCAATAACAACCAAAATTATAGAAATAAGAGATATTTGGCTTTTTTGAATTGTGTTTCTCAATTTATGAAAGAAACTTCAATTGCTTTACATAAAATTGTTCTTTATCAAAACAATCAACTTACTCTTATAAAACAGGTTTACTTAGATTAACATTGAATCATAAAGAATTAAAATGAGAGAAATAAAAAGAGCAAAAGGAACACACATATTTTTATACTAGTTCACAACAAACTATTGCTACATCTAGTCCTCCCCTTACAAAGAAATTTTTCCTTAGTACAACGGATGACTTAATCTACTATTTCAATTAATAGCATACAAATATTGTTTACTTTGTCTTTTCTAGCTTTAAGTATTTTTTCTAGCCTTTCCAAGCTGCCATCTTTAGATCCTTCTTCAACCTTCTGCCAAACCTTCCGTTGAGGATGAGTGTTATTGTTCTTTTGTCAGGTACCTCTTAGGGGTGAGAGAGTCTGCTGTCACATATCGGGCTGATTTACATCAGTTAGTTTGTGTCGAATTGACACAAAATTTGTTTCTGAAGGTTGTTTTACTTCACATAAGTTAGATTTAAAAACTTCAAACCATTGTCACATAATGGATCACATATCTAAGTAAATAGATTTCAGACCTTTTTCACATAATGAACACTTCATTTTTAAAGAGTCTTTCTAACTGTGATACCCTTCACTTTAATTTAAGAGTGTCATTGTCTCAAATGTCATTGACCCGACATCTTTCTCATAGAAAAGTAAGTTTTTCTCTAGTTATATGTCGACACATCCATTCCAAGTACCAATGTTTGTCTTGATTAGGAGACACTCTTGCAAGTGAAGTTAGTAACATCTTGAGTACCCATAATGACCTAAGTCCTTTTTGGTTAGTGACATTTTCATAAGATATCTTTTTATGAAAACAATTGAATTCTAAATGACCATATATTTTGTAAGGGGAACATTTCTTTTTAAATGTTTCTTTGTTAAGAGAACGTTCTTCTTAGTTGAAAGAATGTTCTCTTATGTGAGCAAAATGTTCTCTTTTTCGTTGGTTAGGTTTGTTTCTAAAGAACAATGATTTAAGATAACCACTTTTGTTGCAGTATGAGAATTTATATTTTTCAATTTCTTTTTCTTCCTTATCAGGAATAAAAAAAAAACTTACATTTTCTAATTTTGAGATTGTTTAAATCCTAATCCCTCTTTGTCAAAAACTCCTACTTGAAAACACATGATTTTTTTGAAAACTGTCGGTAGTTATTTATGTCAATTTTCAATAAATCACTTTCCGTTTTTAACATAATGTTTTCTTCTTGATAATAGATAGGTGATAGACCTTATCCAATATTCTTAAATAGATACTATATATTTTATATTTATTATTAACAAATATTTGTCTCGTATTTTTTATGTCTTTGTTATAAATATGTACCTTTTTTTTTTAATATTTATCAATGATAAATATTTGATCGTATTTCTTTTTATATAACACGAGAAATTTTTTCTATTTATTTTTTTATTTATCACTAACAAATATTTTTCCCATATTTCTTTTTATAAATCAACTAAATATTGTTATCTCTTTTTTTAAATTTTTTCCCCGTGATCCTTTAATAAGTAAGTATATATAATTTTCTCATGCTTGTTGAGTTTGGAGGGAGAGTAAGAGAGAGCTTTGCAGAGGGATTGGAATAGAGAAACGGAGATTTTTTTTTTTTTTTTTTTTTTTACATTTTAGAATTTATATGATTATATAATATATATATATATATAATTTATATAATATATATAGTATTATCTATATATATTTTAACTTATAGAGTATTATAAGAAAATAAAAATATACAATTTTTGAGTTTCTTTAAAATATAATGATTTTATATTATGAATAAAAACAAAGGTATTGAAACTCTCTTTTCAAAGTTCTTCGTTTTTTCTACTTGTTTGTTCCTCTTTTTTTTCAAAATTCTCCCTTCTCGTTCAAACTGGCAAACAAAGTCTAAGAAGAGAGGAGTTCGAGATTTGGAATGGAGGAAGAGAGAGAGAGAGGCAATCAAGAGTGAAATTTGAAATGAATTAATAGAGAAAAATATTTTATGAGTAGAGATAAATTTGGCATGGAGGAAGAGGGAGAGAATTAAGAGTGAAAGTGATATCAAAATTTGATTACTCACATAATTTGAAAAAATAAATAAGTAAATAAATAAAAATGAAGATATCAAAAGAAATTGAAATAATGTATAAAGAATTAAATAATACGATGAACAAAATTATTAAAAGATACTAATAAAGTTGCAGATTATACATCATTAGAATAAAAAATGGGCTATATTTTTCCAATACCCCCTTTTCCAAATTTATATCCCAATATACCCTCTTTTCAAATTTAAACACTAAAATGCCCCTTTTTTTTTCAAACTTTTTTTCCCTTACAAGTCGCCATTTGGAATGGCGACTTCCTTAAGGAAGGCCTACTCCCAAATGGCGACTTCCAACTGCTTTTTTAAAAAAAAAAAATTCACAATTTTTTTTCGTTACTCATATATATAATTTAATTATTTTAATTATATAAAACATAATAATAAATAAATAGACATTAAATTATGAAAAAAATTTAATAAATCCAAATGGACATTATAAAATAATTTTTTTGTTAAAAATATTTTAATTTTTATTGAAATAACAAAGTAATATTATATATATATATATTATATAATTCATAAAAATAGATAAATAAAAATTTTAAATTACGATAAAATTTAGGAAATTCAAGTTCGAAATGTCAATTTTTAAAAGGTTAGTTTTTTGTAAAAAAATAATTATTTCAATTTTTGTTGAAATAAAAAAATTAATTATATATATATTAATTAATATATTCATAAAAATAGTAAATAGAAATTTTAAATTATGATTAAATTTTTGCAACCTAAGTTCGAAATGTCATTTTTTTAAAGGTAGTTTTTGTTAAAAAATAAATAATTAATTAATATATATATATATATATAATATATAACATTAAAATTATTATAATTCATAAAAATACATAAATAGAAAATTTAAATTACGATAAAACTTTAAATTACATAATTTAATTAAATAACATCATAAATTTTACAAAAGAACGGTAATTCATAAAAAAAAATCACAAATTCAAAAAAAACATCACAAATGTTACAAAAATTACGATAATTAATGTCGAAGGTGGCCTCCAGTACCACATTGTCGAGGTTTTCTCACACGTACGGGATTTTGACGACGCCTTGGTACATCACGAGTTTCTTGTTGTTGTTCTTCTTCTTCTTCTTGATCTTCGTCTTCTTGCCTGTGGATGAATGTCCTAGGTGAAGGCGCAGAAGAACTCTTCACCTTGATCCAGTTAGATATGATTCAAGCGGAAGTATACATCCAAGCTTGGAATTGAAAAGTTTTGCTACACATTTATCATAACGGGAGCGGACAGGGATGAGAACGGACTGTGGAACGTGTATACAACAATTCCTCTTCGCTTGATGCCAAAATAGTCGACGGTTTTCTTGAGGTGTTGACTGTCAAAAATTAAATGTTCCCTGGGTGAACCCGAAGATTGATGTGTTGGGATAAAAGTAGAGGATTGTGTGTGGTAAAGATGTAGGAGCCGTTGAGTGTCAGGAGGTGTTGATATAAATATTGATTTTGTTGTGTTATGTTGGGCACTCGATCTGAAAAAATGTTGGCTAGATTGCTGGTGGGAGGATTGGGGTGAAAAAGAATTGACTAGATTGCTGGTGGAGGTTGAGGTGAACAAAGTGTTGGCTAGATTGTGGTGGAAGGTTGGGTGGATTGCACGAGGATCAACCAATTGGTTTCTACAGAAATAAATCGTTTGAATTTTTGCAAAACCAAACCATGATTCATAACTTGTTTCCAAATTCAACATTTAGAGGTGACCATGAAGAATTGATTTCTCGCGTTCATTCCACTCTTTTCTCTCATTTTCATAGAATAATGCCCAACTATAGTCAACCTGTTTATGCAAATCTACCTTATGATACTTTTTCATGTTCCTCGGAGATGTGAATTTCTTTGAGGTAGTCCAAATGTAGTATTTCAACTCTATCAGTTGATCATTTCTATTAATTAGAACAAATTAAATATGTAGATGCATTCCATAGCCAATTATCTTCTGGATGCATCGTATGTTAGATGTAGATATGGCCTCCAGATAAACTGATATGATAATAAGTTTGTTTATAATATATATATGCATAGAAAAATAAAATTAATAGAAATATGTAATGTTTATATATTACATCGTTAACGGTCATATGATCATTTTTATCGATATCCATCGGTTATGATAACGACGGTGTGTCCCCAATTATACCTTTTCCACTATAATCTACGAAAATAATTTTGAATATGTTAGTAATCAATTGATAGTTGTATAACATATTAATATTTAACTTTTTTTTGATATTTACTTTTTCGAATGGAAAACGAGGCTCAAAATTATCTTATTGTGCAGGAAAACGGGATCATGTCCATGCCCCGTGTTGAAGTGATGTGAACATGCCGCCTGAACATAATGACATAAAACCGGTTCAATTGCACGACACAATTCTCATAAAGTCGTGGCCAAGCACGCTGAAACCAACTCTATTCTCTTCTCTCGCAAATCTCTCAACAAGTGCAACCACATAATATGTACTCTGTTGTGGGATTTGTCAGCATTAATATGAGCCAATCATTGTAAATGTATGGCTCTACAATGTATAATTATTCTTCATTAGATGATTTGATTAACATTGAAAAATATTTCTCTCAGCCTTTAATTTTATAAATTCCCTTTTTTTGTATTCAGTGCATGACTCCTTAACAAATCAATAAATCATCTGTCCTGACACCATAGTGTTATCCAGTTACAGCTTTACCCCCAACACGTAAGCAAGAAGCAACGCAACTCTTCTAATTTATGGTACATTCACCCGTTGAAGATGAAATGTTGGGTTTCAGGTCTCCATCTTTCAACTAACTCTGTAACAAGTGCATTACATTTCTAAGCTTTCTATTTGTATAGTTACCAACCCCTGCTTATCTCAGTTAATGGTTATTAAAGATTGGTTGAAATGTGTTTATGACTAGTGATCTTAATTTTGAGATGAGTCTGTACAACAAATATATAAAAGTATATTTGAAGATATTAGAATGAGATATGTTGAAATAAAAAATATATTAGAATAACATTTAGAATTAAAATATGAGATATTAGAGATATTTGATACAAACTACATTTTATAAACTACATTTTAAATAAACTGGTATAACTATATAAAATTAAGTAGTGTATGACTACAAAATTCTTGAATGTAGTCGTAGCGTGATCTGTGATTATCATCTTCCATTAACATGCCATTTAGATGAAATATAAATAGCAAGGAAGAATACTAATAGTGAAATAGTGAAAATATAAGAAAATGGAATTGTTAAGTGTGGAGAGTGATATGATGTGGCCTAGAATAATCAGACATAATTATGCCATAAATCGCCCTTAGATTTGACATACACAAGTGCTGAACACGATGACCACAATTCTAGGCTCACATGCCAATGCTGCACCAGCAAGGTTCCCACGTGAAAGATCAGATCTCCCCTAATCGCCTTTGTTGATGCTGCGACTTGCTTTTCAGGTCGCCTTGTTGCAAGTTGGTCGAGTGTGTCACGAGTCGGCCTTTGGGAAAGCATTTATCAAGCATGTTAATGAAGTCGCTCTTTTGGACAGGCGATTTGTAGGTGTGCATGCATGGTCGCTAGCAATCAGAATGACATGGAAACGCTTTCCATTAGGATCAACGGGATTGCACAATGACTTGGAAGTATTTTACCAGCATTGCATGTATTACAATGAGTTGTCTATAATATGATTTTATCTCATGCATTTCATCTCAATCCCATCATACTGATTTTCATATCAATGCACAAAAAATATAGTTTTTTTATTTCTTACATGGTAAATATGTGCAAGACAAGATATTGGTAATATTTCAAAAGCGACGAAAAAAGTATATCGAGTATTTTGGACTGCAACCTTACCTCCGTTGAAGAAAAATTGAAGCAAAGTTAGAGTTAGAAAATCAAAATAAGTGTCTATATATAATTTTTCCGACACCCTATCTCATGGACAAGGCCTTGTTCATTATGAGTGTTAAATGTTGAAGACGACGAAGATGTTAACTCATGTTTGATGTTCATTAACAGAGCCGCAACTCGGATCTATCAAGTTATATGTTCACATTTGAGGATGGTATAATCCATTATATATGGTCAACCATCATCCTCAACCACACCTCACCTGAATACCATTTTGAAACACAAAACACTTACCAGCCCGACTCATACCAACACCGAACCTACTTTGACCATGCCGAACATCTGACCTGAACACATCTCAACTTGAACCATATATGATCCACTAGTGATATGAACCGATTTTGATCAACAGAAATAAGAAGAGAAGTGGAAGAAGAAACATACTTGATGAAGACGAGAGACGATGATGGTGACAACGACAATGGTGAACGACTAGAGCTACAATACGATCCACCATCGCATATGTGTAATCTAAATTTGGATAATACTTACCAATCCTCCGGTAATTTGATGTGCATAATGATAACCACCTCCATTGATGCATTCTCTGACAGATTGATGAAGTTTAATAGCAACCAGATTGTCAACTTGCAATTAAAGGCTTATACATAAAACACTCCCTCATTACCGTTGTTGTGAATTCGTCAATACAGGTATGTAATAATGTGTCAATTCCACAATGCTGATTCACAATGCAGGCCTTCGTTTAAGTCAAAAAAAGTACATGGGTGATTGGTCGTTTGAACAGGCCCCATCATTCGCGCAATTTTTCTATGTCACCAGAATCACATTAACCAAGCTCGACTTCTAACTCATATGCGAAACATAAGTCGCTTTGAAGCGACCATCAATTAAAGTGAAGGATCATTGCAATATTCGGGAACAATACAAATAACAATCACTATCAGAAGGGCATGATGGCAAAAACAAGCTTCGAAACGATTTATGGATCTGAAAAGTTCTACAATGACCTTCCAAGGTGGTTGTTGACTACTCGCAAAAATGTCTTCCAGACATTGTGGAAATGGAAGTACAGTTGCATATTCCTATATACTATTGCAGGGGTCAAACTTCAAACGATTATTCTGGGCTTTTCCCTCTGTGATATCTGGGTTTAAATTGTAAACCATTTGTCTCAGTGGATGGAACTGTTTACGTGAAGTACAGGGGAACTCTTTTGGTTGCTGTTGCCAACAAGATGGAAACAAAAATACAATTCCAATTGCTTATGCACTTGTGGAAGGTAGACAGGGGGTGCTTGGAGCTTCTCTTTTGAAAAATCTAAGAAGGTATGTAACACCTCAATCGACATTTGATTGAATTCAGATAGGCACGATCCATTAAGAGTGCCTATAATAATCCAAATAATGTTTGGCATGATCCTCCGTCAACACATTGTACTGCTGCGACACAGCACAATTGTCATGAGGAGAGTCAGGACAGGACTTCAAAGAAAACTCGTTGTTTATGGGTAAGATCTAATTCTTCTTAGTATATTTCCATTTATCACAATCAATTGATATTTTTACATCATTTCTTACATCATTCTTACAGGAATGCATTAAATGAGCCATCATTCAAGTATTACCAATGAAATCAAGATGAACAATTCCAAGAGGCTTAAGATGGATCGATAATATCCCATAAAATGGACTATGGCTATTCCAAGCGACGATGGGGACACATGACAACAAACGTTCGAGTCCATCAACGCGTGGTCACGGGTACACGCAATCTCCACATCACTTCTTGGTACAATCAACAAACTATAGATTGGGAGTTTATATGCAGAAAGGGGACAACAACATCAATCGCATCATAGCTTCTGGCGATATACACAGACGATTGCATGGACAAGAATTAATGTGAAGTCTGGTAAATCTAATACTCACCAGTCATGCAATTCGACCGAAAATATTATTCTTTATGGTGCAAGAAACATAACCCAAGAGAGGTGCGACCAATTGGTCTTTCGAAGTCAACTTCAAAGAAAATGGCTGTGATTGTGGAAAAAATTTCCAAGCTATACATATTCCTTGTTCACATGCCATAGCTGCATGTTCTTATGCCTCAAAAACTATTTAGTGCTTATATCTGACGTGTACAAGGTTGTTAATGTATTTAACATCTACAAAGAAGAGTTTCCACCTATACCTAATGAAGGATATTGACCCACATATGAAGGTGAAACATTGTATCACAATCCTCAAATGCGGAGAAATAAAAAAGGTCGTCCAAATAGTACCCGTATTAGAACTGAAATGAACGTTAAAGAAAAAGTACCGAGAAAATGTGGATTATGTCGATTAACTGGCCATACTCGAAAACATTGTCCAAATGTTACAACCAGCTCTAGTCAATTATCCTAATTTCTATTTGTGTAGTTTTATTGTAATTTAAATTTGCTATCCTAATTTCTATTTGTGTAGTTCTTTTTCAAAAATTTATCAAATTTTAAATTTTTATTTATCTATTTTTATGATTATATTAATTATATATATATTATAATATATTATTTTTTGTTATTCAACAAAATTGATATTAATTTTTTACAAAAAACTAACCTTTTAAAAATACATTTCGAACTTGAGTTCCTAAAAATTATCATATTTAAAATTTCTATTTTTCTATTTTTATGATTATATTAATATATATATAATATATATACTTGTTATCAACAAAATTAAATAATTTTTTTTACAAAAAACTACCTTTAAAAATGACATTCGAACTTGAATTCCTAAAATTATCGTTAATTAAAATTTTATTTATCTATTTATAATATATTAGTTATATATATATATAATATATATATATATAATATATATATTTATTTTGTTATTTCAATAAAAATTAAAATATTTTTTAACAAAAAATTATTTTATAAATGTCCATTTGGATTTATTAATTTTTTTTCATAATTTAAATTTCTATTATTTATTTTTTATGTATTTTTATGAATTATAATAATTAATTATATATATAATTTAACGAAAAAAAATTGAATTTTTTTTTTTTTAAAAAAAAAACCAGTTGGAAGTCGCCATTTGGGAGTAGGCCTTCCTTAAGGAAGTCGCCATTTCAAATGGCGACTTGTAAGAGAAAAAGTTTTTAAAAAAAAAGGGGCATTTTGGTGTTTTAATTTCAAAAGAGGACATTTTAGTATTTTTTTTTTCAGAAAGAGAGTATTGAAAAAAAATTGCCACAAAATTAACTATGCAATTTTGTTGTTTAAGCATAAATGATCTTGTGAGAGAATTATGATTTGATCATTGCAATATACACTATTAAGATGAATGTAAAGTTTTAAGACTTAAACAGTGAATAGTTATTAATTTTATAATAATCAAAATTTGTAGATTTTTTATCGTTATACTATCATACACTTTTACGCAAAACTATTGTCGACTATTGATTTGAGTTGAAATAATACAAATTAAACGTATATTAATCGATTGTTGATTTGAGTTCGAATAGTACAAAAAATTAGACCTATACTAAAATAATATTGATTATTCACTAAAATTAAACAGTTATGTCATAGTTGTAATAGAAAATTTGTTTCAGTGGAGATACTCTATGAAGTGATTGGGGGTGCCAAACACACTTACGAGTGTTTCCTAGAAAATGGAATGGCATTAATAATAAATAATTAGGAAAAAAAAAAAAAAAGAGGTGGGGGTGAGATCACGTGATGGTCACGTGGATAGATATAAATCGTGTCGAAGCAGAATGGTTCACACGTATTTCGTTTATAAGTAATACGTAGCCGCCTCGCACGTGCGAGTGCCGTCAATCAAACTTATAATTCATTCATTCGTTCATATAAATCCACGTGCTTTCTCTCACATTCTTCTCTTGTTGACACACTTTCTCTCCCAAATTCCTCTTTCTCTCCACAGCTGAACCCGGCTTCCTCACTCACAATTCCTCACAATGTCGGGCAAAAAGAGGAGGAAGTTGAAACTGTAAGCCACTTCTCTCTCTCTCTTATCTAATTCCCAATTTTCAATCCTAGTTCACTTTTTTTTTAATTATTTAATTAGTCATTTAATTACAGTAATTATGTGAAAAAAGTTGGATCTCTGTGTAGAATTGTACTCTTTGTTTTGTTACTGTATAATTATTGACTCTGAACTCTTGATTTCGCAAAAAAGGTACAATTTCGTGGTTAATTTTGAAATCGAGTAGTTTGTATCACATTAACTGCATTAGGGTTTATGGATCAAATTTGAGTCAGATATTTTTCAACTTTGTTCAAGACTGTGATGCATGCTTTTTGAATTTAATTATCTACTAGTGCTGTGTTTAATTTTATGCATCTGCTACAATTGTGCTTAATTATAAAGAATGATTAATTAATGTGTGTGTGTGTTCTTTTTAAAGTTTGACTATCTGTTTGATATAGTTCTTAGTCTAATTGTAGGTTTTTATAAGGATATAAAGATATAATTTCATTTTATTTTATTTTACACTAGATGTGTAGTGGAAGAAATGGGATTAGGGTATGTGTTTATTGGGATAAAGACTGTTAAAGTTACTAAGTTCTAGTAATATTTTTTACCTTACTGTTACATTTTAAGAGTATTCTAGTGGATTTGTTCGGAAAAATTCTTACATGCATTTTTAATTATTTAGGTTAAGTGATACAATTGCTAACAGCAGAAGTGGAGCAACAGAGGTAAAAAATAATAATTTGGAGCTGCAAACTTGGTCTGATCTTCCAGCGGAACTATTGGAAATAATCATGTCTCGTTTAGCCCTAGACGATAATGTCCGTGCTTCTGTTGTTTGCAAGAGTTGGCATTCTGTTGCCAATGCTGTACGTGTTGTAAACCAATCGCCATGGTTAATGTATTTCCCAAAATTTGGTCAGTGGTATGAGTTCTATGACCCTGTGCAGCGGAAGACCTATTCCGTTGAGTTTCCAGAGTTGAATGGATCTAGAGTTTGTTATACAAAAGATGGTTGGTTACTGCTATACCGGCCAAGAACTGACCGAGTCTTTTTCTTTAATCCCTTTACTCGGGAGATTATCAAAATGCCAAGATTTGAGATGACATACCAGATAGTTGCTTTCTCTTGTGCTCCAACATCTCCTGACTGTGTTCTGTTCACTGTTAAACATGTTAGTCCTACTGTTGTGGCCATCAGCACATGTCACCCTGGGGCAACCGAATGGACCACTGTTAATTTCCAAAACCGCCTGCCCTTTGTCAGTAGCATATGGAATAAGCTTGTGTTTTGTAATGGACTCTTTTATTGCCTCAGTCTAACGGGTTGGCTAGGGGTGTTTGATCCATCTGAACGTACTTGGAGTGTTCTATCGGTACCTCCACCCAAATGCCCTGAGAATTTTTTCGCCAAAAATTGGTGGAAGGGGAAATTTATGACTGAGCAAGAGGGAGATGTTATAGTAATATATACATGTTCTAGTGAAAACCCAATTATTTTCAAGTTAGATCAGTCAATAATGGAATGGGAAGAGCTAAAAACACTAGATGGATCAACTCTTTTTGCTAGTTTCCTGTCTTCTCATTCAAGGACTGATCTCCCAGGAATAATGAGGAACAACATCTACTTCTCTAAAGTTCGTTTTTATGGAAAACGATGCATATCATTCTCTCTTGATGACTATAGATACTATCCTCGTAAGCAGTGGCATGACTGGGGTGAACAAGACCCTTTTGAAAGCATATGGATTGAACCACCAAAGGACTTCTCCGGTTTCACATGAAGAATTTTAGTGAAACAAATGAACATTCCCAAATCATTAATGTGTAGAGGTATTTGTTATTACTCAGTTTCTTTAACTTCGTTTATAGCTTCTGAATATATGCTTTAAACTAATGCATAATAAGCTAGTTTGTGTTTGTGCTTTGCTAAATATTATGTATAATTGAACTGTACATCAACATTGTTGATGTTTTATTATTTGATTTGATTATCAATGCAATGTAATCCAGGATTCATAGTTCATTCGTTCTTATCAATGTTATGTTATACTAGGATTTAAACTAGTTCCACCCACACTGTAAACAATTTGTATATTATCATCTAATTATTCATTGACATCTCATTAAAATAGTTTGACTATGATAAGAGTTATATAATAAGTCAACTTTTGTATTAATGTGTCAAACATGATTGAATTGATAATATATAAAACTGTTAATACCATAGTTAAAATCTGTTATATGTTTCATTTACAATTCTAAAGGGTTTTTTAAATGGTTACATGTGCGTAAATATTTTACAGCATCTCCCATTTCAGTTTTGATCATAACTCAATATAAAAATAATACTTTGCATTTACTGCACCTTTTTACATAAAAGAAGTTCTTGTAAATGCTATTCAATATTTTTAAAATGGCAAGCTGTCAATGTTTGAAATCAGCCATGGTCATCATCAGCTTTGGAGAAGAGAAAAGAGATTGCAGGTTAAACTTCGAAACATAATTGTCTGCATAGATTTAAGCAAAGAGAGGACCACAAGTTTATTGGGAGTTGTGATTTGTGTGAACTTGATCTTACATGAATAGTTAAATTACACATACTTTATGTGGTATGTGTGTCTGAATTATTTGTATAGAATCTTTAACATGTTCATCCTTGCACATTAAGCCACCACTTCATAAAAGAGCTCTGCCTATAAATTCCATGTAATCCTAAAAATTGTGTTATGGTTTGTCATTAGGTTGTAAGTGTAAGTTTACTCCCTAACTTGGGTGGGAAAAGAGAAAGAAGGAAGAATAACTATAGATAAAAGGCATCAAGCAAAATAATTTTATTCTTGTTTGTTGTTGGTAGGAAGATGGTTGAATCTCAAGTCTCAACATAGGTTGTTTGGCATATGTGAAGGAGACATGTAGATTCGTAGTAAGAAGAGTATATCAGGTAGCCTAATCTAGGGTATGAATTAAATATGAGAAATAATTATCTCTCCTTCTTGTATGATTAAAATATGATTTTGAGACAGACATCTCATGTGAAAAATGAATATTATATAATAATTAGACATACATAGTAATTTGTAAATTTCTAATAGTTATGTTTGCTGGAAGATATTCTTAATACGAAGTATTATGTGTATTATAATAGCCGCATAAATTATGCAATATTCATTACTTGACAAATATAATTTGATTGCATGACTATTTAACTTATATGAGAAAGATCATCATATTAATAATTTTTTCAGTCTCTCATTCATTTATTTTTTTGTAATTCTTTTTTCTGCTTTCTTTTTTGCATACTTGCATAGTTTAATAGAAAAAACTCAAACAAGCACATTTGTATCAATGCTAGTATCAAAACAAGAATTTGGTGTCACGAAATGTTTATACACAATTAAATTCTTGCGCCGAATGTAAAAGACTCATCCTTGATACTGGTTCTAAAAATTTCAAAGTATTTTTCCAATGGCAGATTACTTATAATTTTATTGACATTAGTTTGGAGTTTAGATCTATGTAATTCATATAGATTGGGTTACAATTTTTAGCAAAAAGTGCACATAGTCCAATAGTCCACATAGTCTTTATATGCATTAGTGTAGTGATTGTGTGTTTGTATTCTTCATTTTGTAATAACTCTTGACACATGGTTCAGCATATATTCTCCCTTCTCGCTTTTGTGCAGGTAACCTTGACTATGTAAAGTCATATCTTTTGATGGACACCTTTCATTCTAGTTTCTCTAAATAATTCATCTTTATTTTTTATATAAGGTCTAATATTAGTTTTAAAACACATACGAACGCCATAATCTTTTCCTTCTCTAATTTGCTTTATGACAAAATTGTAGTTTTTAGTTTTTGATTACATATTGTCTTTTTATAGATCAAGGTTGAATCTTTGGTAAGTTTTTATCTTGACCCTTATTTAAATGTAATTTATCATTATGTATTTTTTGTTTAGAATTCAATGAATGGAACAAATATTCAATGAATGGAAGGACATTCGTATGAATTAAAGAGCAATGCCAAATCTGTTTAATGATGTATGATACTCCCAATTTTAATCCACATGCTTATCATATGAATATAATTTATTTACCCTTTAACTGGAAATTATTTTATATAATATATAACCATTGAATATAAAAAAAGTTCGACTTCATATAAATATTTTACCCATATGCCAGTAAATAGACATTTTCTTCCTTCACAATAACATACGAGAAATTAGTCTTGATAAAAATTCGATCTATATTAGTTTTTAAGAAAAATAAATCAGGATATTTTAATTTTTTGGCAAGTTATTTTTTAAAATTGATTTTTTATTCATTTTGAGCTGTGACTGGCTTTTTTATTATTATTATACCATTAAAATAAAAATTAAATACTATAATTTACCACTCTTTTAAACTTATATACCCAAAATTACCACTGATTAAAAATTTGTATTTTTTTTTCTTAGAATGTTGGTTCTTGCTCTACACTTCTCAAACTAAGTTTTTTTTTTTTTAAAGAAAGAAGGGAAGTCGCGTTTCTGAATACCGATTTCTCAACATGAATTTTTTATTTTTAATTTTTGTTATTTTTAATTATTAATTTATTTTATTATTTTATAAATTAATTTATTAGTAGTACTATTTAATAGGCACATAATATATGAAATTTGATCAATATAAGCCACTCACTCACTGCGAAATAATACAACAACATTATTTTTCGTTAACATCTTTCTTAATAATAAATATATTTTTATTAATTAATAATTATTATTTTAATTAAATAGTTAATTTAAGTTGTCATTTATTATTAATTTAATTAATTATTTAATTAATTAGTTTAATTTAATTAATAATTAATTTAAGTTTCATTTATTATTTAATTAAGTAATTAATATTTTAATTCAATAAATAAATACAATGTTATATTTATATTTATAATTTAATTAAAAAAATTAATTAAATGGACTCCATTAAAAATAACAATATTTAATTTATATTATAATAAAGCTACAAATACCAAATGAGTAAAAAAATATATACAAATTTTATTACAATATTTTTATTACATTAATCTCCTATATGTGTCCAGTCCACATCGTGATGGTCGACGAATACGACGTGGACGACGTGAGGTGAGTTTTCTTCGTCAACTGGGGCATATATGTCTCCTGAACATTTTCACTAGTAGGTCGACATGCATCGAAGAAGTATGATCTACTTGATTTGGGATGATGGAACATCAAATGAGTAACATGTATTAATATAATGAGTAGCGATTCAGGCATACCTAGATCTGCACCAATAAGTTATTCACAAAATCTTGATCCTTGAATGTAGAGATTGTCGGTGATCATCTTGTTGAGTTGACATGAAGTTGAACTGATTGTCTTTGGTGTTAATTGTTGTTGTGTTGGGGTGAAAGAAAATGAAGACGATGTGGTTCTGGCGCTGCATTTTCATAGAAATAGGAGGAGTCGGTAGGCGAGGTCTATTACGTCTTGTCAGTGTGTGATGGGTTGAGTTGGGCTCTTCTGCAACACCACATCGTGGTCCCGTAGTATGTGTAGAGCTGATAGATACATATTAGAGTTGTGTCTAAACCACACCATATACTCCTCTGTTGGTATTGGGTGTCCATGTATCGGTTGACCGGTATAAACAATGACTTCGACATTCGTTCCAAAATTGAATCCTGCAGCATGTTTGTCTTTTCAATTTTCCAGATGATCCCCTCTCATATCCTGACAGTGAAGTGGTATCAATATTTTCAGGTTCATCTGGAATTCTCTGCAAAAGTCCAAACTGCAGTTTGACTCTATCTGTTTGATGTCATTCAACAGTTGAGAAGCAAATCAATGCAGTTTTGGAAGTCCATATCATTGAATCCTGATATGCTTGTTGTGGTATGACATTTTCAAGACCCTTGTAAGGCATCCATATGAACTAGAGAAAAAAAAAGACATATTACTAAGACAACACAATTTATAATAATATAAATTTTTGTTGAACAATGAAATTTTAAAACCTGATAATGTTGCATGTGATCAATGTTTGATCTATAACTGACAAGATCCCCGTATGGAGTTTCAGAATGGATTAGTCATCTGCCAATCCATTTTAGTAAAAGAATATAAAACTATTATTTAGCAAGTTTGACAAGTATATTTGTAACGCCCCGGATTTTTGATCCAAGACATTACTTAAAAATATTTATTTTCTTTCAAAACGGCTTAAATTTTTTTTAAAAAAGTAGTTCCATCATATAATAAATAAAATTTCTCGAGTAAATAGTTTGATTCCATTTTAAAAAAAAATACCACAATGCGATTTATCGGATATTATTATATGTAAAGACAATTTACTAATTGTAGCAAATGTTCGCTTAAAATAGAATAATTCAAGTTTTTCCTAGCAGAAGGACCCCGCCTCCGCATTTCTATTAAAAATCAAACGATGAAAAATAAATAAACTTAAAAATTGTATCACAACGGTTTTATCACTACAAACATTATTATTATTATTTTATTAAAGTACCCCTTTTTCCCACGCGCGTGCGCCAAGCAAACGTCATTCATGCAACCCTTCAAGATCGCTAGTACCTAAATGTTGGTGTAAGGGGTCAGTTCATCCACGGCAAAATTAGACCAAATAATAAGTTTAACAACCATAAAATATAAATATAAAAATCTTTTTGTAAATAAAAGATTTAGAGAAAATGATTTTTTATAATTCATAAGGTGTATCAAAAATTATAAAATATATCTAACAACAAGTAGTAACTCACGTTAAGAATCAATAATTATATAAAAAATAACAATGCAATAAAATGTATGCAATTATTCATGTCCTAAAACATACATGATCCGGATATAGCCAGCCACTAAGGGTCCACACAGAAGTCACCCATACCAATGGGGAAAATTAAACCAGCCACTAAGGCGTCCACAAGATGCATATGGTATGTCATGACAATGATAATGAATGTTCGAATGTACAAGTCACTAGCCACTTAGGCAACCACAAAGAAAAATCATACATAAATAACCAGCCACTTAGGCAACCACAAAGAAACTATTCATTAATGCATTCAAAAATCGATTTCCTCATATCGTTAAATGAAAAATAAAATTCTCATCAATGTCATCAAGGCACATATATTGTTCATAAAAGTCAACTTTTAAAATTTAAATACTCAAGAATCAAGGATTAAAATTTAATACATCATAGTAACATGTTAATGACTACATCATTATAAAAATTATAACTTTTATAATTAAGTACTCTAAAACATGTATGGCATTGAACGTTTTCACAACAAACATATTGATGAAGGTATGGTAATAAAAATATAATTCTACAATTAATTTCATCAAAATAGAGGTATTACCCAAAAGAAACAATCAAAGCATGATAATTAATTTTTCTTTACGACGAAAATAAAATCGACATTTTTCTTTTAATACATCCAGACATCATATCAATATCTTACGAATCGCTAATTTAATATCTAACCTAACTCTACATGGGGAAAAAGCCCTTACTTGGACGCTTTCCTTCCAGTACCACTATATAGCCCTCGAAAATCTCACCAAAATGAATAAAAGTTATAGCTCCGATCAAAAAGCTAGGGAATGTAAAGATGGTTTGTTTGAGTGGCTTAGAAAATATTTGAGATAATGTAGTGTCGGTAATGCGTGTGAGTGATTATGACTTATTTTTCCTCTACTGTAAGTTTAATCGTGTCCTAAGAAGGAGAGGTGTTGTGTGACTAATAAAGGAGGCATAAAGCTGATCAGAGAGAATGAATAATTCTCTTCATTGAGTTTAATTGCACACATGAATAAGGAATTAAATTGGAATAATGTCATTCAATGACAACCGTTAATAATTAATTGGCATTCACAATATTTGTTCTTGCTAGTTACACATTTGAAATGGACACAATATAATTAAATTTTATAAAAATATGGTTATAAAAATAATAGTGGGAGTGATTAAATTTGACTTAGTCAAAATTGGCTTTGGTCATTGTTCACTCTAAGACAAATATTTTTACGAGTTTAATTAGTCAATAATAAAAATCCCATAAATAAATTATTTAATATGAAAATACTTTATCAAATAATTAAACATTCAAAGAATAATTATCTTCTATCGTTACACTAAATTAATAAAAGGATAAACAAAACTAATATTTTAATTAATAATTAAAAAAATAAGGTGTTACCATACTTACCCCTTAAAATGAGTTTCGTCCTCGAAACTAAGAGGTCATCAAAGGTAGGGTAAAAACTCTCTTTATCTTCTCTTCCAACTCCCAAGTAGCATCCCTAGTCGTCTGTTCCAAATCACCTTAACCAACGGAATTTCTTTTCCCCTCAATGTTTGGTAGTTCTGTCAGCGATGCTTATCGGTGGTACCTCGAAGTAAAATTGAATAATCTGGCCAATAATATGGGATGATCTGCAATGTACCCTCGATTGTGATACATGGAACACATCATGTAAATTGGCTAATTCGGTGGAAAGCAATTTGATACGCCACTGGACCCACACGTCGAAGAATTTGGTATGGTCCAATAAACTTCGGAGTAAGCTTTTTAGACTTCAATGCCCTACCAACTCCAGTAGTAGGCGTCACTCTCAAGAATACATGTTCATCCTCTCTGAAAACTCCAAGTCTCCTATGTCGATCAGCATAAACTCTTCTGCCTGCTCTGTGCTGTTCTCATCCGCTCTTGGATCTGACGCACCTTCTTTGTAGTCTGTTGCAACCAGCTCTGGCCCTACAAGTAAGTTTTCGCCATTCTGATACCACACAAGGGAGTTTGACACTTTGCGCGCCATACCAAAGCCTCGTACGGGGCCATACCGATGCTTGCATGATAGCTATTATTATAGGTAAATTCAACAAGAGCAATAGATCATCCCAACTTCCTCTGTTATCTAATGTACAAGCTCTTAGCAAATCCTCTAATGTCTGAATAGTCCTTTCAGTTTGACCATCAGTATTGAGGGTGGTAGGCGGAACTCAAACTCAATTTAGTACCCAATGCCTCATGCAAATGCTCCCACAACGAGAAGTGAACTTTGGATCTCTATCAACACAATGCTAGATGGTAGTCCGTGTAATCTAACAATTTCTGCAACGGTAAATCTCTGCAGCTCTTTGATACATTGTAGTAGTCCTTACAGGTTATGAATGTGCGGATTTGTGAGCCTGTCAATAACTACCCAATGGAGTCAAATTTTTATGAGTCTAGGTAATGCACCACAAAGTCCTAGAACGCTATACCATTTCCACACTGGTACATCAATGGACTGCAAACAAGTCCAACAGGTTTGTTGTCGACCTAGCCTTTTGGCAAGTTCAGGCAAGACGCCACATATTCCGCCACTTGTTCTTCATTCCTGGCCACCAAAATCTTTGCTTCAAGTCTTTATACATCTTTGTAGTACCAGGATGAATACTCAGTTTGCTCTTGTGGGCCTCAATCTAAAATGGTTTTTCTCAACTCTGCATTATCGGCACACAAATACGTTTATTACACCACAAAATGTTATCTGGATCCATTTCAAATTCGGGAGCCTTGCCGGTCTCAACCAATTTCCGTCTCCCCTGAATAGCCTCATCGTCACTTGAAGGACTTTTCTCTCATTCATTAGTTTTATTATCTACAACGGTCATTCCAACATTGTACTTTTCCCGACAAAGAATCCATATTAAGATTCAAGTCGCGAAAATGTCTGCTAACAACTCTAATCCTTTCAATGTTATTTTGATGACAACTGGGGCCGCTTCCTTATTCAACGCATCAGCCACCACATTGGCTTTTCCTGGGTGATAGTGCAACGTGAACTCATAATCCTTGATGAACTCCATCCATCTCCGCTGTCGGATATTAAGCTCCTTCTGGGTCGAGACAAGTATTTCAAACTTTTATGGTCACTGTATACATCAAAATTGCACGCATACAGATAGTGCCTCCAAATTTTTAGTGCAGAAAACTATTGCAGCCAACTCCATGTCATGCGTGGGACAATGTTTCTCATGCACCTTCAACTGTCTTGAAGCATATGCTACCACCTGTTTGTTCTCTGCATAAGTACACAACCCAACCCTTGTAAAGAAGCATCACAATAAACTTCATAATGGTTCTTCTGGTTGTGGTAACACCAACACGCGGTGATGTAGTTAGCTTCTCTTTCATCATCTGAAAACTCTCTCACATTCCTCCGTCCATCGCATAAATATGATTCTTCCTTGTGAGTGTGTCAACGGCGCTGCAATCTTGGCAAATCCTCAATGAATCTTCTATAATATCCAGCCAAGCCCAGGAAACTTCTAATCCCTGTGACGGTCCGTGGTTGTTTCCATGCCACCACAACCTCTACTTTAATTGGGTCGACAGCGGCTACCTTCCTTTGAAATAATGTGTCCCAAGAATTTCACCTCCTCCAACCAGAATTCACATTTCCCCAAATTAGCATACAATCTCTTGTCCTTCAAGAACTTGCAAAACTTGACGTAGGTGAACTTCATGTTCCGTCAGGCTCTTAGAATATAATCATATGTCATCAATGAAGACCACTCAAATTTGTCTAAGAAGGGGTGAAATATACGATTCATGTAGTCCATGAAAATAGCTGGTGCGTTGGAGACACCAAAAGGCAATCACCAATACTCAAAGTGCTCCACTAGCGACGTTCTTGAAATGCCGTTTAGAAGTCTTCTTCCTTCACCCAATCTGATTGATACCCGACTTCAATCAATCTTAAAGAAAAATATCACTCTCCTTTTGAGATTGGTCCATACAAGTCATCAATGCGTGGCAAGGAGATACCTATTTTCGATGGTGATCTTTGTTAGTTCCACCGGTTAATCGACAACAGAGTCTAGACGTCCATCATTCTTCTTCACCTAGGGAGTACTGGTGCTCCCCAAGGGTGAGACCACTCGGTCTATGGAACTGTTTAGATAAAAGGTCCTCCAAACTGATTTTTTTCAACTCTGACAATTCCGATGGAGAATTCTATATGGTGCAATAGATATAGGTCATGTACCCGGAGTCACATCAATTGAGAATTCAATATCACGAACTGGGGGCAATCCTGGTACATCCGGCGGAAATACCTCTGGAAAATCTTCGACCACAAGTATCCCGTCTACCTCCACCTCTAGCTACGTACTGACTGAGTTGAGGGAAACACACTTCTGAACTCCCTCTTTCAAAGAGAAGTTCAATTTATTGGTATCGAGGAATCGAGAAACACCTAGGTATGGGAATATCACAGACTTACGAGCACAGTCCAATAGAACATAATGGCTTGACAACCAATCCATTCCAAGGATCACTCCCACATGCTTGAGGGGAATACAAATCAAATCAACGTTGAATCTCATATCAAACACAATCAACGGACATTGCAAGCAAGCCATATTACATTTCACCGATTCGGTAGAAGGTAGGGTAACCACCAAATCAAACGGCAAAGTAGTAACAGTAAGTTGGAGCGAATCCACCTAATCCAATGAAATGAATGAGTATGTTGCCCCCGAATCATAAATTACATTAAGTGATTTTCCAGCAATTAAACACTCACCTTGGATAAGTTCAGAGGAAGATGGAGTTTCCTCTCCATTGATGTGGTAGACACGTCCCTTGGCAGTGGGGCGTACAACATTTTCGTTGATATTGTTGCGGTTGACAGCTCGATCGTCCTTCCGTTCAGGGCATTCATTTGCAAAATGGTATGGTTTCTGACAAATGTAACAAACCCTTGGTCTAATTGGACACTCAGATATCTTGTGTCCTTCTCTGTTGTAGCGAAAACACTTAACAGGGTACGCCTGGTTCTGACTTGGAACTTTTGACCCTTGACCTTCCCCGTTTTGAGGTCGAGGTTGATCTCTAGCATTCCCCAGTGGTCGGGCATATGGCTTGTATTGTTGATGCTGCTTGCCCCTATTATGTTGGTCGTTATGCCCCTGAGGTCTGATGGGTCCACCTACAACACCCCTATTCAGACGGCTCTGTTCCATCTGCTCCACTTTCTTGCATTTCTCCACTAGTACTTGATATTGGCATATCTCCAAGGGCCCCACTAACTCCTTAATTTCATACCTAAGCCCGCTTTCAAACCTCTCGCACATGTATTCTTCATCTATCTGATTTAGGAAATAGCGGAAGTGCTTTGCTAAGGACTCGAACTTTGCCGCATATTCCACTATCGTGAGATTCCCTTGGTACAACTTCAGAAATTGGGCCTCCTTCTCAGCCCTAGCACTTTTCGGGAAGTATTTTTCTAGGAACTTATTCTTGAAAGCCTCCCATGTTAGCTCTTCATGATTTGTCTCCATCATTTTCTTCGCACCTCGCCACCAGTATTCAGCTTCACCAATCATCAAATATGTTGCATACTCTACTTTCGCATTGTCAGAGCAGTGTAAGATCTCGAAGATCTTCTCGATTTCTTGCAGCCAAAGATCAGCCTTGTCGGGGTCATGTTCCCCTTTGAATTTAGGCGGATCTTGTCGACGAAATTCATTCAATGCTCTTGCTGCACTGGCTGCTTCATCCCTCTGATCCCTCTGTGCATCTCGTTGAGCCTGGATCGCAGCTTGTTGGGCCATTGCTGCGGCCATAGCATTCATGGCTTGGATTGCTTCAGTCATGTCGTTTCTTCCTTGGGGAACCGATCGGTTTGTGCGACGAGCCATAACGCTTCCTAAAATTATCTAATTAGTAAAATATTATAACGTAATTTTAACTTTTGGGTAGTACGGAAGTCTTTTATTGAGCACTATATAGTAGGTTCGGGTTATACAGCAAGTCGTTCTTTGGAGGGGTTCCCAGGAAAGAGAGGTGGGTCAATGGACCACTTAATAACCAAGTCTTTCCTTAGCCAGAATCCCTCCAATACAACCTTTTTGTATTATCCTTCCCTTCTATTTTGGGGATCATACAATTATACATAATATAGGGTTTAGAACATTGTCTTTAATTACATACATTTAGATCACATGATGAAAGCTCACCAGTTACTTTGTGATTTAGATCGAAATAATTTTAAATCGTGGTAATAAACTCATAATTCACAATATCATACAATCATAAATGTTTATTGCTTGATTAAAATTATTTCTAATCATAGGATCAAGAATTTAAAACATATTTTTCATCATAATTATTTAATTAAATTAGACAATTAAATTCACATAATTGAAATTTAAGTCATTAATGACATAAAATAGTTAGAAAATCAAGCCCTTAGTACAAAAAGAAGTAGAGAGTTTAAAATTAAAAATAAAACAATCATACGATGAACAAGTAAAAATCATAAAGATTATAAAATGTAACAACTTAAATAAAATATAAAAGACAATGCCAATAAAAGCATGCAAGTAGTTATAGAGATTTCAAGTTTGAAAAATTTAAATAACACAATTAAACCAAATATTTAAAACATATATTTAATAGCAAAATCATGGAGGTTATACAATTGATGACACATAATAGAAATTTAAGTAAAATTTAATAATTAGAAAACCAAGCAATTAACATATTTAATGACACTTAATAAGAATTTAAGTAATTCTTAAAAATTCAAATTCAAGAAGGTTACACAATTAATAACTTAATAAAAGTTTAAGTAATTAATAGAATTCAATTTCAAGAAGGTTACATAATCAATGACACATAATAGAAATTTAAATAAATAGTAAAACTCAAATCATTAGAAGATTATATGATTAACATGAATAACATATCACAAGAAAAACATGCGACATACACGAAGCGTCCCATCTTACCAATGTCCGAAAATTAGTGCTCTGATACCACAATGTAAAGCCCCGGATTTTGATCCAAGACGTTACTTAAAAATATTTATTTTCTTTCAAAAACGACATTAAATTTTTTTTTTAAAAGTAGTCCATCATATGATCAATAAAATTTATCTAGTAAGTAGTTTGATTTCATTTTAAGAAATAATACCATGCAATTTATGGGATATTATTATTCTTATAAAGACAATTTA
>PGTU02007281.1:0-20601 GCA_002896215.2 Cicer echinospermum
ATTGGATAAGAATAGCATAGTGAAGGACAAAATGACGCTAAAGTAATCCAATGACACAAACACTATAGGATGCACAAGATGTTTAAAAAACCCAAATTGGATAGAACAAACTAAGGAGGATTTACAATGACCTAAATGTTCTCAAATGACCAAAACACTAATTGGAGCACAAGCATTGGTTAAAACCCTAATTGGACGCGAGAATAGCCTAGGCGTGGACAAATGACCTAAATGTTATTCCAATGACAACATGCTTATCGAATGCACAACTTGGTTAAAACCTAATTGGACAAGAATAAGCCAAGGCAGGACGAAATGAACCTAATGTTATCCAAGACACAACATCCCTATTGGAAGCACCAATATTGGTTTAACTGCTTAATTTGACTCAGAAAGAAGCTATGGAGCGAAAATAGACCTAAATGTGACTCCCATGACCAAATGAACGTATTGTATGCACAAGATTGTTTAACCCTAATTGGACAACAGAATAAGCCATGGAGAAGGAAGAAAAATGACCTAAATGCCATCACAATGACAAACCACAACTATAGTGCACAAAGATTGTTTAAAACCCTAATGACAAGAATAATAGCTGTAGGGAGGAAGAAATTGACCTAAATGCAATTAAATACAACACACCAATTGTCAAGATTGGTTAAAAACATAATTGGACAATACTAAGCCTAGGAGACGGAATGATAAATGTTCATTAATAACATAGACAAACCTATTGGTGCACAAGATTGTAAACCTAATGACTAGAATAACTAGGGGGACGAACCATGACCAATCATGTTCATCCATGACACAATATGAACTTTTTGGATGCACAAATTGTTAAACCTATGGAACAAGAATAACCATGGGAGGCACGAACATGACCTAGTTCATCCAAATGACAAACCTCTAAAGATTACAAACACACCTATTGGATGCATAAGATTGTAAAATCTAATTGGACAAGGTAATAAGCCGTAGGGAGACGAAAATACCATTAAATGTTCATCTATACACCAAAGCCACTATTGGAATGCACAAGGGTTGGTCTAACCTAATGGACGAGAATAACCTAGAAAGAGTATGAAGATGACTAAATGTTCATCCATGATATCAAAACACAGCAATTGGATGCACAAGATGGTGAATAACCCAATTGACTCAAGTATACCAAGCGGAGAATCCACAAATGACATAAATGTTCATCTCATGCCATCAAACACACTATTGGCATGCACAAGATTGGTTAACTTCCTAATTGGACAAGATAAGCTAGGGAGGACGAAAATGAACTAAATGTTGATCCATGCAACAAACGATATGGATGCACAAGAATGGTTAAAACCCTCTTAATTTGGAAAAGAATAAGCCTAGCAGGACGAAAATGCACTCTAAATGTGATCCAGGACACAAATGATTTTATGGATGACAAGATTGGTTAAAAACCCTATTGGACAAGAAAATAAGCCAATGCGAGGACGAAGTGACCCTAAATTTCATCCATGACACAACAACCTATAAGGTATGCACAAGATTGATTAAAACCTTAATTGGACAAGTTTAAGTCTAGGGAGGCGAATGACCTAAATGTGAACACCCAGACACAAAATGAAACGTTACTGGATGAAAGATTGGTTAAAACCTTAATGGATCAAGAATAAGCTAGTAGGAGGACGAAAATTGACCTTAAATATTTATCCAATACACAAATGAACGCATTGGACATGAAAGAATAGGTTAAAAACTCTAATTGGCAAGAATAATCCTAAGTGAGGACCGGATGACTAAATGTAATCCAATGACAACACACCTATAGGAAGCACGTTGGTAACCTCATTGACAAGATTAAGTCTGAGGGACATGAAAGTGACCTAAATTTTTAATCCAATGACCAAAATCCTTATAGGAAGAAACTTGGATTAAAAAATTGTAACTGACAAGAATTAACCTTATGAGTGAGAATGACCTAAATGTCATCCAATGACACAATTGAGGTATTGGCAATGCACAATGGTTAACCTAATTGACTAGATAACACTATGGGGACGAAAATGACTAATGCGTTCTCCATGAAACCTTATTGGATGCACAAGATTGGTTAAAAATCCTAAATTAACAAGAAAACTAGGAGGAGAAAATGATCCTAAATGTTCATCCACATGACACAAAAATGACGTATGGATGCACAAGAGTGGTTAAATCTTAATTGGACTAAATAACCTATGGAGAGACGAAAATGGACTAAATGTTACATGACACAAACAACCTTTTGGATGCACGAAAGTGGGTTAAACTCCTATTGACAGAAAAGCCTCGGGACGAAAATACCTAAATTGTTCCATTAATGACACAAACACCACTTTAGGATGCACACAAGATGTTAAAAACCTTAAATTGAGACAAGCAATACTTAGGCGCATGAAATGTACCTAATGTTCATCCAATGACACAAACCAGTTAGGGATGCACAGATAGATTAAACCTAATTGGACTAGACTAAAAACTTGAAGGACGAAAATACTAAATGTTCATCCAATGACTACAAATAACGTATTGAGCACAAGATTGGTTAAATCCCTTAATGGACACAGAATACCTAGGGAGGACGAAAATCGACCTAAATGTTCAATTAAGGACACCAAAACACCTTTAGGATGACAAGATTGGTTAAAAACCCTACTTGGGACAAGATTAAGCCTAGGGAGGATCAATGACCTAAATGTTCATCGAATGACACAAAACACACCTAATTGATACCCAAGAATTGGTAAAAAACACTAATTTGAAAAAAGATTAAGCCTAGGGGAGGACGTAAATGACTAAATTTCATCCATGACCAAACACACAATTGATGCACAATTTGTTAAAAACCCTAAATTGGCGAAGAATAGTCTTAGGAGGCCGAAGAATACCTAAAATGTTCATACAATGACATAAACACCAATTGGATGCACCAAGATTGGTTAAAAACCTTAATTGGACATCGATTAGCCTAGTGTAGATTTAAATGACCTAATGACACTACTCACTAGTGGATGACAAGATGGTTAACACCTTTAATTGGACTATTAAGCCTAGGGAGGATCGAAATAAGTAAATGTTCATCAATGACACAACACACTTATTGATGCACCATATAGATTAAAAACCCTATTCGACTAGAATAAACTGGGAGGCGAAAAATTCACCTAATGCACATCCAATTACACACATGAGCGTCATTGGATGCACAGATTGGTTCAAACCCTCTAATTGGACCAAGGAATAGCTTAGGAGGACTAAATGACCTAAGTTCTCATGACAAAATGAAGACATGGATGACAGATTTGGTAAAACTCTAATTGAAAATACTCCAAAGGATGAGGAAATGACTAATAATGTCACCCAATGACACCAAACACCCTTATAGGAAGCACAGATTGGTAAACCCTCATTGGACAAGATTAAGTTAGGAGGCATGAAAATGAACTAAATTTTTCATCCAATACACATCAACTCTTTTGATGGCACAGATGAGCGTAGTTTAAATCCAAATTCAACCAAAATAAACACTAGGGAGAAAGAAATGACGCTAAATGTTCATCAATGACACAAAATGACCGTATTGAGGCCACAAGATTGGTTAAAAACCCCTAATTGACTAGAATAAACCATGGAGGACGAAAAGGAACCTAAATGCTTAGCCAAGACACAAACAGCTGAGGAGGCACAGAGGGGGAAAAAGCCTAATGGAACATAAAAACGAGGAGGAAAAATGACCGAATTGGGCAGCAGGACACAAATGACGGAGGGATGCATCAAAGAGGGGACAATCCGAAGGGACGGAAGAACGAGGGAGGACGAAAAGACCGAGGGGAGCCAAGAACAAACACCGAGGGAGCACAAGGGTTGTAAAAACCGAGGACAGAATAAGCGAGGGGGGGCGAAAAGGACCGAGGGGGAAGCAGGACACAAGGAACTGAGGGGACAAGAGGGGGGAAAACCTAGGGGGCAGAAAAGCCGACGGCGGAGGGGAAAGTCCGAAAGGCGTCGCCAAGGACACCAACACAGGAGGGGGGCACGAGAGAGAACCCGAGGGGACGAGAAGACATCGGGAGGAAAGGACGAAATGGGAGCCAAAGGACACGAACGGATGGAGCACAAAGTGTGAAAACCTAAGGGACAAGAAGAAGCCGGGGAGGACGGAAAAGGACCGAGGGGGAGCCCAAGGACACAAACCACCGAGTAGAGGCACAAGAGGGGGAAAACCCGAGGACGAAGAGCGAGGGAGACGAAAAGGACGAAGGGATGAAGAACACAAGACACGGGGGAGGCACAAGAGGGGAAGCCGCAGGGGGAGAAGGACGAGGGACGAAAAGGACCAAGGGGCAAGGAAGGAACACACACAGAGGCACCGAGGGAGGACAGGAGGGCAGGGCGGCGCCGGGGTGGGGGAGAAGGAGGGGGACCAAGAACGGAGGAAGGCAAAAAGGGGGGGCAAACCCGAAGGGACAGCGAGCGAGGGGGACGAAAAGGGCCGAAGGGGCAAGGAAGGACACAAACCACCGATGAGCAAAAGGGGGAAAACGAATGGACGAGAAGAACCGAGGGAGGCGAGAAGGACAAAGGGCAGCCAAGGACACAACCGACCAGAGGGGGGCACAGAGGGGTAAACCCCGAAGGACAGAAGAGCCAAGGGAGGGGAAGGCCGAGGGCCGCAAGGACAACACACCGAGGGACAAGAGGGGGGAAAACTAAGGGGACAGAGGAGAGCGAGGGGAGGAAAGGAGAGGGCAGCAAGGAGACAACAACCGAGGGGGCACAGAGGGGGAAAACGCGGAGGGAGAGCCAAGGGGAGGCGAAAGGACCGAAAGGGGAGCCGACACACAGACGTGAGCACAAGAATGGGGGAACCCGAAGGGAGGAAGAACAGGGGAGGACAAAAAGGCCAAACGGAAAGCAGCCAAGCGACCAACACCAACCGAGAGGGTAGCGCACAAGAGGGGGAAAACCGGAAGGGGACGAGAGAAACGAGAGGGGAGGAAAGACCGAAAGGTGCAAGCCAAGGCAACAAACACCGAGGGGAGCACAGAGGGGAAAACCCGACGGGGACCAAGAAGGGCGACCAGGACAGAAAGAGGACCGAAAGGGAGCCAATGACACAAAATGAGACGGAAGGCACAACGGGGGGGGAAAAACCCGAAGGGGACAAAGAACAAGGAGGCGAAAAGGCCGAAAGGGACCAAGACCACAACCACCGACGGAAGCGGAAGAGGGGGAAACCGGGAAGGGGACCAGAAGAAAGCGATGGGACAAAGGACCTAGGCGAACCAGGACACAAGGAACGGAGGCGGCACAAGAGGAAAACCGAAGGGGGGCAAGAGCCAAAGGAGGCGAAAGGACCGAAAGAGGCAGCCGGACACGAACACACGAGGGGAAGGCACAAGAGGGGGAAACCCGAAGAGAACGGAAGAGCGAGGGAGACGAAAAGGACGAAAGGGGAGCAAGCCCAGACACAAAGACGGAGGGGTGCAAAAGAGTGTGAAAACCCCCGAGGGGCAAAGAAGCCAGGAGGAGAAGACCGAGGGGCAGCAGGACCACACCCGAGGGGAGACACAAGAGGGGAAACGCCGAAGGGGGCAGAAGGCGGGGAGGAAAGACCAGAAGGGCAGCCAGACACAACACGCGGAGGGGGGCACCGAGGGGGAAAGCCCGAACGGAACAAGAATAACGAGGGAGGAGACAAAGGACCGAAGGGGCGCCAAGGACATCAAGGAACGGAGGGGAGGCACAAAGAGGGGAAGACCCGGAAGGGGGACAGAAGAAGGCGGGGAGGAGGAAGACCGAAGGGGGCCAAGGAGACAGACACCGGGGGGGCACAAGAGGGGGAAAAGCCGAAGGGACAAGAAGAAAGCCAGAGGGACGAAAGGAACGAGGCAGCCAAGAGACACAACACCCGAGGGGGGACAGGGGGGAAAAACCCGAGGGAGAGAGAGCCCAAGGAGGCAAGACCGAAGGGCAGCCAGGAGGAACCCAGGGGAGCACAAGAGGGGAAAACCGAGGAGAAGAGAACGGGAGGAGGAAAAAGGACCGAAAATGGGCAGCCAAGTACAACAGTACACTCGGAGGAGGAACAAGAGGGGGGAAAAGCGAAGGGACAGAAGAAACGAGAGGAAGAATAAGACGACAGTGCATCCAAGGGCACGAAACACCGAGGGAGGAGACAGGAGGGGGGAAAACCCGGAGGAGGCGAGAGAACAAGGGGACGGAAGACCGAAGGGGAGCCCAGGACACAAAAAAGAGGGAAGAAAGAGGGGGAACCCGAGGGCAGAAGAGGGGGACGAAAAAGGAAAGAGAGCCTAGGAACAAGGAGGAGGGGAAGCAAAGAGGGGGGAAAACCCGGAAGGACACGAAGAAGCAGAGGGGAGGACAAAGGACCGGAAAGGGCAGCCAAGACACAAACGCACCGAGGAAGAGAACAAAGGGGGAAAACAAAGGACGAGAAGAACCCGAGGGAGACCGAAGAACCAGAGCCAAGGAGCACAACACACGAGGGGGGCACAAGAGGGGGAAAACCGGAAGGGGGAGAAGAAGCCAGAGGAAAAGGACCGAACGGGGCACCCACAGGACACAAACCACCGAGGGAGGCAAGAGAGGAAAAACCCGAAGGAAGGAAGCAGGAGGGCGAAAGGAGAAAGGGAGCCAAGGCAGAGGAACGGGGGGGGCACAAGAGGGGGGGGCGGGTGGGAACAGCCCGAAGCGGGGACAGGAAGAAAGCCGAGGGGGACACAAAAGGACGAAGGGCGCCAAGGGACACAAAAACACGGGGGAGGCACACAAGAGGGAGGGAAAAACCCAAGGGACGAGAAGAAGACAAGGGGGAGGACGAAAAGAACCGAAAAGGCGCCAAGGACACACACAAAAAACACCGAGGAGGCCACAAAGAGGGGGAAAACCGAGGGGACAAGAAGAGGCCGAGCAGGCGAAAAGGACCGGGAAAGGGGAAGCCAGACCAAAGAACGGAGGGAGCACGAGAGGGGGAAACCGAAGGGGACAAGAAGAACAGCCGGAGGGAGGACGAAAGGACCGAAAGGGGCAGCCAGACACAAAAGACACCGAGAGAGGACAGAGGGGAAAACCCCGAAGGATGACAAGGACCGAGGGAGGCCGAAAGGAACCGAAGGGGTAGGAAGCGAGGACACAATAAGGAAGAGGGGGGCAACAAGAGGGGGGAACCCCGAAGGGGACAAGAAGAACAAGGGAGGAGGAAAGGACCGAAAGGGGCATGCCCAAGGACACAAAACTCTCCTAGAGGGGCACCAAGAGGGGGAACCGAAGGGACAAGAGGAAGCGAGGAGGAGGAAAGGACCGAAAGGGGAAGCCAAGGACACAAGGAAACGGAGGGGGGACAAGAGGGGGAACTCCTGTATAGGAGACAAGAGGAAGCGACAGAGACGAAAAGGGACCGAAAGGGGCAGCCGGACACCAAGACACCGAAGGGAGGCACAGAGGGCGGAAAAACCGAGGGGACAAATATGAAGCCGAGGTAGAGGAGCGAAAAGGACCGAAACGGGCCCAGCAAGGGCAAAACACGCTTTGAGTTGGGTGTAGGGACTTAGGGGGGAATAAACTTCTCGATGGAGGAAGAAGCCAAAGGAGACGAAAGACGCGAAGGGCAGCCAGGGACGTTTTATTTTACACACGCGGGGGAGGCCAAGTGGGAAAAACCCGAGGGAGAAGAGGAGGGCGAGGAGGAGGAAATAGTGTTATGCGAAGGGGCTATGCATCGAAGGACACAACGACGTTATCTTTGCGTGAGGTGGAGCACAAGGGGAAGGAAAAGCCAGAAGGACAGAGAACCAGGGAGGGAGAACGACCGAAGGGAGCCAAGGCACAACGGAACGAGGAGGCACAAGAGGGGAAAGCCGAGGGAACGGAAGAAACCGAGGAAAGACGGAAAAGGACCGAAAGGGGAGCCGAAGGACACAACCACCGATGGGGTTTTTGGTACTTAAGGGGGGGAAACCCGAGGGGCGAGAAGAGCCAACGGAGGACGGAAAAAAGACCGAGGGCATCCAGGCACAAACACACCGAGGGGAGCAACGAGAGGGGGGAAACCCGAGGAAAAAAGGAGCCAAGGAGACGAAGACCGAAAGGGGCAGCCAAGACACAAACACACGGAGAGGAGGCACAGAGGGGGAAAACATCGAAGGGACAAGAAGGAGGCGAGGAAGAAAAGGACCGAAGGGCGGCCGAAGGAAGAAAACCACGGGCGGGGGGCCAGGAGGGGGGAAAAAAGGAAGGGACAAGAAGACACGAGGAGGAGAAAAGGACGAAAGGGGGAGGCCAAGACACAAAGGACGGAGGGGAGGCACAAGAGGGGGAACCCGAGGAACAGAGAAGAAACCGAGTGAGGACGGATATATAGAATGCGAAGGTTGCAGTGCTTTTTTAGTATTCACAAACACCGAGGGGAGGCGACCAAGAGCGAGGGAAAAAACCTAAGGGGACAGAGAAGAAGCCAAGGGAGGCGAAAAAAGAACCAGAGGCAGCCAGAGGACACAAAAAAAACCGAGGTGTTAGGCACAAGAGGGGGAAAACCCGAAGGGACAGAAGAGGCGAGGGGCGAAAGAACCGAAAGGGGTAAGCCCAGGACACAGAAGGAACGGAGGGGAGGCACAGAGGGGGAAAACCGGAAGGGACAAGAAGAAGCGGAGGAGGACCGAAAAGAGACCGAAAGGGGCGCCAAGGATCACAAAAACCACACGAGAGGAGGACACAAGAGGGAGAAAACCCGAAGGACAAGAAGGAACCCTGAGGGAGACGAAAAGGACCGAAAGGGAAGCCGAGGACACAAAGGCGGGGGGGGAGGCACAAGAGGGGAAACCCGAGGGGACAAGAAAGCCAAGGGAGGAGGAAGGACCGAAAGGGCAGCCAAGGACAAACCACACCGATAGGAGGCCACGAGGGGGAAAACGAAGGGACAAGATTGAAGCGAGGCGGAGGAAAAGGAGCGAAAGGGAGCCAAGGAGACAACACATGACCGATGGGAAGCACAAGAGGGGAAAACGCGGGAGGGGGCGGGAAGAAGCCATAGGGGGCGAAAGGCCGAAGGGGCAGAGCCGAAGAGACCCCAAACACACCGATGAGTAGGCACAAGAGGAGGGAAAACCGGAAGGGGAGAGAAGAAACGAGGGGCGAAGACGAAGGGACCAAGACACAAACACAGAGGGGAAGCACAAGAGGGAAAACCCGGAAGGGGACCAGAGGAAGCCCAGCGAGACGAAAAGGACCGAAGGTCAGCCAAGGACACAAAAGAACGCGAGGGAGGCACACGGGGGGAAAAACCCGAAGGGACCAGAAGAAGCCAAGGAGGACGAAAATGACCGAAAGGCAGCCCAAGGACCAAACACACGAGGGGAAGCACAAGAGGGGGGAAAACGGGAGGCCAGAAGGAAGCCGAGGGACGAAGACCGAAAGGGGATCCGGACACAAGGAACGAGGAGGGCACACGAGGGGGGAAAACCGAAGGGGGCATGAAGAACAGGAGGAGCCGAAAAGGACCGAAGAGGCAGTCAAGGACGAGAACACGAGGGAGAGAAGAGGGGGGAACCCGAAGGAAGGAAGAGCGAGTGAGACGAAGGACGAAAGGGAAGGCCAGGACACAAGAACGGGTAGCACAAGAGGGGGGATCCGAGGGCAAGAAGAGCCACAGGGAGGAGGAGGAGATAGGGAGCCACAAGGACACAAAACACACCGAGGGTATGCATCAAGGAGGGGGGAAACATCCCGCAAGGGACACATAAGGGAGGCGAGGAGGAAAAGGACAAGATGGTGAGCCAAGAGGACTTACAAACTACGCGGAGGAGGCACAGAGGGAGGGAAAAGATGGAAGGGAACAGAAGAAACCGGGAGGAACGAAAAGCCTAAGGGGCAGCCAAGGTACACACAGGAACGGAGGGAGGCACAAGAGGGGGGAAGACCCGAAGGGACAGAGAAGGCAGGAGGAGAAGGACCCCGAAGGGAGCCACGGAACACGACACACGGAGGGGAGGGACAGGGGGAAAACCGAGGGGACGGAGAAGAAACGAAAGGATGATATGATATATTGTGATTCGAAAGGCAGCCAAGGACACAAACACACGAAGGGGGCACAGAGGGGGGAAAAGGGAAGGGAACAAGAGAAACGAAGGAGGAAGAAAACGACCGAAGGGGCATCCAAGGCACGAAACACACCGAGGGAGAGGAATAGGGGGGGGAAAAACCGGAGGGGGCGAGAGAGCCAATGAGGACGAAAGGACCGATAGGGGCAGCCAGGACACACATACAACGACCTGAGGGAGCAACACAGAGGGGGGAAAAACCAGAGGGGACAAGAGCAGCGGAGGAGGGCGGAAAAAGGCCGAAGGAGAACCGAGGACACAAAGGACGGGGAGGGTACAGAGGGGGAAAACCCAATGGGGACAAGAAGAGAGAGGGGGACGCAAAAGACCGAAAGGATCCAAGACAAAACACACCAGGAAGGCAAGAGGGGGAAAACAAAAGGGACGAAATAAACAGGAGATACGAAAAGACCGAAAGGGGAAGCCAGGACCACAATACACACGAGGGGGCACCAAGAGGGGGAAGACCGGGGGGAGAAGAAGCCAAGGAGGAGAAAGGACGGAAAGGGGCAAGCCAGGACCAACACACCCGAGGGGCAGGAAAAGGGGGAACCTCGAGGGACAAAAGAAGGCCAAGAGAGGGCGAAAAACCGAAGGGGAAAGCCATAAGAGGTATGGCTTGGGCATGGGGTGAGGTCGGGAGGTCGTGCCGCTTTGGGTCTTTAGTTCAGGGGCTTCTAGTGGGAGGGTGAGGGTGTTTTTTTTTTTTTTTGGATCGGGTGGTGTGTGTGATGTTTTCGGTGCTGTGTCAAAGGTGGGTGGTTTCGTTGGTGAGCGCGTGTTAACGGGGCGGAGGTGCTGCGGGTTGCGCTGGGGGGGCGCTGGGAAGGGGGAGGGGTTTGGTGACGGAGGGATGTCTGGTGGGAGGATTGGGAGAGAAGATGTATTTTCTCCGAGCATTTTTTTTTGCGATGGTCGGCGGGGGATGCTGTGGTTGTTCAGGCTCGGGGGAAGTTGCACGTAAGTGCTGCTTGGAGTGTTGGGGTTGGTTGTCGTTGGGCCGTGGCGGCGGCCCAGGTGGCTGGGGTGGAGGGAGGGGGAGTTGTGCCACGTGTGTGGTTTGTCGATTATAAAGTCGCTATAAGAGGGGGGGGGGTGAATTAGGTGTTAGTAAATTTTCTTGTTTTTAGTGATATGGTAATCAGATTTTCTGAGTTTAAGAACAAGGCTTAATAACAATTGCAGTAAGTAAATGAACACGGTAAGATTTATCCTGGTTCCCCTTATAACCAAGGGTACGTCCAGTCCTCTTGCACACCACAAGAGATTAATCAACTACTTGTCAGAAAATGTACAATTCCCACCCTGGGAATTCTTGCTACAAAAATTTCTAACAATTCTTCTAAGATAGCACACCACTATCTTACTTGTACAAATGATACAATAAGGTTTGAATAAAATTTAAGATGTGGTATATTGATAAACAAACTCATAGTAATTCAAGTACTTGAAGAACTTTTAGAATGATATGAAAATCATGGCAAGTACTTAGAAAAAATCAGAATATTTGTTCAAAGTTGTCAAATGAATTAATTCAAGGATGGTTTAATTTTTGATCTGAAGTTATGGGATTATTACTCCATAAAAATCATTTCCAGATTCGTGGCCATGCTCCAAGAGGTTTGATGAAAAAATACAATGTTCTAGAGGCATTCATGATCTGAAAAAATGTAATGTTTCCAGGTGTATTCGAATACAGTATATGTGTATTCGAATACACGGTCTTTGTAACGTTCAAAATATTCAAATTTTACATCTTGTATCGATACAACTATCAGTGTAGTCGAATACAAGGATCAATGTATTTTAGCCTCTGACTTAACTTGTATTCACTACATATGAGTGTAGTCGAATACATTGGCTACTGACTAGCATGTAGTCGACTACAGATGGGTGTAGTTCGAATACACTGGCACTGACTTAGCTTGTAGTCGACACAGATGCGCGTAGTCGAATACACCTTTTAAGTTTGCTTCTGACTAAGTTGTATTCGAATACAACATGTGTATTCGAATACACTATGCAAATTGTCAAAATTATGATTTTAAATGGATTGTTAATGTTGTTTTTGATTTTTGAAACAGTGTTAATGCATATGTAAAATATGAATTGTTCCGATATTTTGAAACTATTGATTGTATCATATCCTTTATATTTACTCATTTATTATTTGGATTTGGGAAGGCTCATTCAAGATGGTTATCTTCTTTTTGATCTTGCTGGGCATTTGTCCATAGTTGGTGGTTCTTGTCGTCATCAAAAACATGTAGTTTACATTCTCCCCCTTTTTTGATCTATGACAAAATGCTGTTGTGAGAGAGTGTTGATGTTGAATCTGTTGCTCCCCACGTAATAGGTGCATACTCCTCCGTGTATGTGATGATTTGGAATAATTGTTTTTGAGTGCCTACAAGGTTTGAAATGCAACAAACAACACCAAATTTTCTCCCCTTTTGACATGATCAAAAGAAGAAGAATAAGAAAAAAGAGGAGCCTACACGGTGCGAGTAAAGTCATACACAAAAGACATGAAGGAACAAGAATAGCAGTAATGGAATTAAGTTAGAAGATCATAGAAGTGAATACATAATAAGTCCTGAAACGAGTAATACAAAACACACCAGAATTTAAAACGACAAAGGAGTTCATAAAGCAAATATTACAAGAACACAGAATACAAAAAGTTAACTTAGTACAAAATTTAAAGACTTAAATCAAATTTTGTCGGATGTGGAAATGATCAAGTTTGTCGGATAATTGACTAATGTCTTGAGATAGTGCGTCATGATTGCGAAGCAATGGTAGTTTCAATGGTGGTGAAGCGAGTGTCGATAGAGGTGGTCAACTTGTCGAATTGAGTTTGGAAGAAGGTTTGGAAAGAATCAAGGCGAGTCATGATCATTTGATTTGAATATAATCATCATCAGATGCAGTTTCCTCGCCATCTTCATCTCCTTGAGCAGCAGTGTTGATGGTCCAGCAGTGTCCGCCGGTGCATCTTCAGATGGTGACCATGATCACCTTTATGCACAAATGCTTCAAGCTCGTCATTCCATATAATCCTCATGCTAAGCAAGACACCTAAATCCAGCAGATTTTCTTTGGTGGAGTAAACATAACTTCATCAGAGAAGTCCACACCAAAGTGTTCCAAAATTCGTGAAACCTCCTTTGCATAGGGTAAGCCAATTCTTCGCGAGATCCAAGCATGATAGATTCACAAAAAATGCCCAATTAAGTTGACGACCTTCAAACATGAAATTTCATAAATTGCAGTTCAAACTCCGAAATTTGGAGTAATTTCCAGCCTTCGGAACCAAAATGTAGCTAAGGAAATAGTGTAGAAGCCGATAATCAACAGTAAGATTCCCACACCATACCGTTGCTGGGCATATTTGGAACCTGCCTGAGCTCTCTTTTGTTCCATGGTGCGGCGATCAAACCGACAGAGAGAGACATACGCATCATATTTAGAAATATCACCCCATTCACATAAATTGTTTGGACAGAATTGTTCACCATTAAAAGGAATATTCAGAATTTCTCCAATGGTTTTGGTATTTAAACGAATAACTTTACCCTTAACGCGCGAGACTAGCAGTTTTCCCTCTTGTATGAGATTACAATAAAAAACCCTAACAAATCTGGTTAAAACTGGACCATTGTAAGCCTATAAACTCTTCAACATGTTGTGCTTAAAGCAACGCAGAAATTTTAAAATCAGAAAAGAGTCTAAAGTACCGTATTTGGGGATAATAAGGCGCTTGTCCGAGTAGAAAGTGCAAAAACGATCAATTTCTCCGGTGTGTGTACAAGCCGGGATAGATCGTGATGTTGGAGTCTTGGTTCGTTTCGTGAGGGACCTACTGCGGCATGTTTGGTGCGTGGTCCTCGTTTGCGAGATCCATGGTGAGAAAGGGTATTTTTGGTGAAAGTGGGTTTAGAGAAAATGGAGAGTTGTGAGAGTTTTGAAGAGGGATGACAGAAGGAGTAAAGAGTAATGATTTTGTTTAGGTTGAGTAATGGGTAAGTAAGTGGAAGGAGGATGGATGAGTTTAAGAGAGATGAGAAAAGGAACTGAGGCTGTATTCGAGTACCAACTGAAATAACCCTAACTTATGTGTAGCAGCTTTATATCTGGGCAAAAACGCGAAGGTGTATTCGACTACACCTTCTTGTATTCGAATACACATTTTTCTGGGAACGTGTATTCGACTACACATCCTTTGTATTCGAATACAGGAATTCTGGGAAAGTTTGTATTCGAATACAATCATTTGTATTCGACTACGTAAGTACAGTTTGCTTAAAAAAACTCAGTTTTTTTTTTATGAAGATTGCATCATGTAATACATAAATTCATATATCAAAAGGCAATAATCAATAAGACATAAGAGATATGGCAAACTATGTATATCATGCAATGGTTAAAGATCAAATTCACTCAAAATACCAAGTTCTCTTCGGATTTATAAAATGAGTCTTTAGGTAACGGTTTTGTAAATATATCGGCCAATTATTGTGTGTATCAACAAATGTTACCTCAACATTACCTTTAAGTACATGATCCCGTAGAAAATGATGTCGGATATCGATGTGTTTAGTTCTGGAGTGCATGATTGGATTCTTTGAGATGTTGATTGCGCTTGTGTTATCACATCTTAAGGGAATGCATCCGAGATCAACTCCATAGTCATGTAATTGCTGTTGAGCCAGAGAATCTGGGCACAACAGCTTCCTGCTGCAATATATTCAGCTTCAGCAGTACTAAGTGCAACACACGCTTGCTTTTTACAAGACCATGAAACAAGGGCATTTCCTAAGACATGACATGTGCCACTGGTGCTTTTACGGTCTGTTTTGCATCCCGCATAATCCGAATCAGAGTATCCTACTAAGCTACATATGCTACCCTTGGGATACTATAGGCCTACATTTGTTGTTTCCTTTCAGATACTTCATAATTCTTTTAACAGCTACTAGATGTGATTCTTTCGGATCTGCCTCGATATTTGGATATGTCGATGGAAATTCCTGATGCATCTTTATCAACATATGTTCCGGAGCCCATTGGAGTTGTACTTTCTTTGCAATTTTCCATTTCAAATTTCTTTAGTAATCTTTACAATATTTGCTTGATTGATGAAGATGCCGTGCTCAAGTTGCTTGATATGAAGTCCAAGAAAATAGTTTAATTTTCCCATCATGGACATTTCGAATTCTCCTTGCATTATTGAAGAGAATTCTTCACATATGTCCTTGTTGGTTGATCCAAATATTATATCATCAACATAAATTTGAACAATAATGTGTGACTATTTTCTCTTTTGACAAATAATGTTTTATCAACTTCTCCTTTGTCAAATCCTCGTTCACATAAAAAGGTGCTTAATCTATCATACCAAGCTCTTGGAGCTTGTTTTTAGACCATAAAGAGCCTTTTTTAATTTGTAAACGTGTGAGGGATTTTGGAATCTTCAAAAATCCAGGGGGCTGCTTGACATAAACTTCTTCATTGATGTACCCATTGAGAATGCACTTTTCACGTCCATTTGATATAACTCAAAATTCATGAGCAAGCATATGCTAATAGTAGACGTATTGCCTCTAATCTTGCTACCGGAGCAAATGTTTCGTCAAAGTCTATCCCTTCCTCTTGATTGTATCCTTGAGCAACCAATCTAGCTTTGTTGCGAACAACTATGCCATTCTCATCTAGTTTATTTTGAACACCCATTTTGTACCAATGATGTGTTTATTTCCAGGATTAGGAACAAGTTCCCAAACTTGGCTTCTTTCGAATTGATTGAGTTCTTCTTGCATGGCAAGTATCCATTGATCATCTTTAAGTGCTTCAACCAATTTTGGAGGGTTCGATTTGAGAAACAAACGCCATGTTTAAACAAGCATCTTGCAATTTTAACCTTGTTGTGACTCCTTTATTTATATCACCTATGATGTTGTCAATAGGGTGATATCTATGGGTTCTCCATTCTTTAGGAAGATCATCACTTTGCCTTTCAATATTGACTCCACTTTCTTGTTGAAGTTCTTTGCTTGGATCATTGCTTTCAAAAACATCATCATCATCACAAGAAATAATATTTTCTTCTTTATGGGGTTAGTTTCATCAAAGGTTACATGCATTGATTCCTCAACTAATAAGGTTCTTTTATTAAAGATTCTAAATGCTTTACTAGATAAAGAGTAACCGAGAAACATACCTTCATCAGCTTTTTCATCAAATTTTCCAAGGTTGTCTTTACCATTATTTAACACAAAACATTTACATCCAAAAATGTGAAAGTGAGAGATATTGGGTTTTTCTACCTTTGTAAAGTTCATATGGAGTTTTCTTAAGAATTGGCCTAATAATTACCCGGTTGGAAACATAGCATGCTGTGTTTACAGCATCTGCCCAAAAGTATTTTGGTAGATTTGAGTCGCTTAGCATAGTTCTAGCAAGCTCTATTAAGGATCTATTCTTTCTCTCAACGACCCCATTTTGTTGTGGTGTTCTTGGTGCAGAAAAATTGTGAAAAAATGCCATTTTCTTCACAAAAATTCTTCAAATGAAGTATTTTGAAATTCCCTTCCATGATCACTTCTAATTGATACAATTTTGGCAGATTGTTCATTTTGGACTAGCTTGGCATAGTTTTTTAAATGCCTTAAAAGCTTCATTTTTATTTGCCAAAAATAAGGTCCAAGTGAACCTTGAGTAATCATCAACAATAACTAGTCCATATGAGTTTTTCCACCAGACTTTTGGTTCTTGATGGACCAAACAAATCCATATGTATCAATTGTAGCGGTCTAGAAGTTGAAATGACATTTTTAGGTTTGAAAGAACTTTTTGTTTGTTTGCCTTTTTGACAAGCGTCACATAATTTATCCTTTATAAATTTTATTTTTGGTAAGCCTACAACAAGATCATGCTTGACCAATTTGTTTAAATGATCCATGTGAATATGAGAAAATCTCTTATGCCATAGCCAAGCATCATTATTGTCGCTTACCAAAAGACATTTCATTTTCAAGGATAAATCTTCAAAATTAAGTATGAAAATGTTTTTGAAACGCTTACCAACAAACTGAGTTTCATTTGTAGCTTCATTTTTGGATGACGCACTCATCTTTATTAAAAACTATCTTGTATCCTTTGTCACAAAGCTGGCTGATGCTTATGAGATTATGTTTTAGACCTTCAACATATAAGACATCTTCAATTGAGGGAGATGGTGCTGTACCAACTTTTCCAATGCCTAAAATTTTTCCTTTGTTGTTGTCTCTCATATACTACTACATGTCCCTTTGACTCAAGTGTTAAAGCTGAAAATTTTTTATATCACCCGTCATGTGTTTAGAGCAGCCACTATCCAAGTACCACATGTTTGAAGTCTTTTGTTTGCTTACCTACAAAATTGAGATCAAACTTTATTAGGTACCCAATGTGCTTTGGGTCCTTGATGGTTAGTACCTTTCTTTACCCATATGAAATGACCTTTTGGAACACTAATATTTCTAATATGACATGTATTAGGTGTATGACCATGAAGACCACAATAAGAGCAAGTAGGATTAAATCTACTATTAGTAACATATGTATGAGATTATTTTGAATAATTTCTTATTATAAAGATCATCCTTTTTCATAACTATAATCTTTTCTTGATTAGATTGACTACTTGCTTTAACAAAAATAGTTTTGTTCAAATTTGGTTTATCAAATTTTGAGTATCCAAGACCACTTTTATCATTTGAGTATCTTTGCATGTTTAGAACATTTTCCAATCCTAATTGTCCCTTTTCGTATCGTTCAATTACTCTATTTAATTGAACAATTTCGAAAGAGAGGGATTCACATTTATTGCATGCAGAATTCTGTTTTAGTTTTTCAGAATTTTTCTTCATAATATCAACTTTTTCTTGTAAACTTGAGATTTGTTTCTTTTGTGTTGATACTAGTTTACATAGATTTTTACATTCAATAAGTAATTCTTTTATTGCGTTTTGAGCATCATTGTATTCTATAATTAATTCATTATTAGTCTTATTATAAAGAGGAGAGTCTATATTACTAACCTCTTCATCATCTGATTGATGCGAGGCCATTAATGCAACATTGGCGCATTCTTCACTTTCTGTTTCTGAAGATGAACTTACTTCATTGTCTTCCCAAGCTATGTATGCTTTCTTGAAGTCTTTCTTTCTGTTGAAATTCTTCTTAGCAATATTTGGCAGTCTGCTTTAATATGTCCTTGTTTTCCACATTCGAAGCAAGTGAAATTTTGATTTGATGTAGAATTGTCTTTCTTCTTGAAGCTTTTCTTTTTGAATTTTCTGTCGTTTTTAAGAAATTTACCAAATTTCTTAACAAGAAGGATAATATTTTCATCTTCATCTGAATCATTCTCTTTGCTTTGTTCTCTTGATTCAGTCTTTAACGCAATATTTTTGTTCTTCTTTTCTTGACTTTCATTTTGTTCTAGCCTTCCGAGTTCGATTTCATGCTCTTGAAGTTTTCCAAATAGTGCAGAAAGAGACATCTTGGATAGGCTTTTCTTTTCTGATATTGCTGTAACTTTTTGGTTGCCATGCCCTTGTCAATGACCTTAGTACTTTTAGATTTAGTTCATCATTTGTGAAGATTTTCCAAGTGCTGTCAAATGATTGGTTAAATGGGAGAACCTTTTCTGTAAATCTAGAATAGATTCTCCGGGCTGCATGCGAAATAACTCATATTCTTGTGATAGTGTGTGTTGAGTTTGGATCTTTTTACTTCAATGGTGCCTTCGTGAGTTACTTCCAACGTATCCCATATTTCTTTTGCTGTTTTACAGTGAGATATGCGGAAAAACTCATCCATTCCTAGTGCAGATTGTAATATGTTCTTAGCCTTTTATCGAAAAGCACTTTTTCTTTTATCCTCATCCGTCCAGGAATTTTTTATCTTTATTTCTTCTTTGTTATTGATGACTGTTGTTGGAATATAGGGACCGTTTTCTACTGCTTCCCATATATCATCTCCTTGTGCCTCAAGATACGCCTGCATGCGTATCTTCCAGAAATCATAGTGTTCTCCAACAAAACATGGTGGCTTGGTACTGCTACCACCATCTCTAAAAACAGGTTGTGCGGAAGCCATGAATAATTGATCGAGGAATAAGTTACCTTAACCTGCTCTGATGCCAATTGTTAGTATAGAAGTACGCCTAAGAGGGGGGGGTGAATTAGGTGTTAGTAAATTTTCTTGTTTTTAGTGATATGGTAATCAGATTTTCTGAGTTTAAGAACAAGGCTTAATAACAAGTGCAGTAAGTAAATGAACACGATAAGATTTATCCTGGTTCCCCTTATAACCAAGGGTACGTCCAGTCCTCTTGCACACCACAAGAGATTAATCAACTACTTGTCAGAAAATGTACAATTCCCACCCTGGGATTCTTGCTACAAAACTTCTAACAATTCTTCTAAGATAGCACACCACTATCTTACTTGTACAAATGATACAATAAGGTTTGAATAAATTTAAGATGTGGTATATTGATAAACAACTCAATAGTAATTCAAGTACTTGAGAACTTTTTAGAATGATATGAAAATCTAATGCAAGTACTTAGAAAAATCAGAATTTTGTTCAAAGTTGTTCAAATGAATTAATTCAAGGATGGTTAATTTTTGATCTGAAGTTATGGGGTATTTATACTCCATAAAACATCCTTTCAGATTCGTGGCCATTGATCCAAGAGGTTTGATGAAAAATTACAATGTTCTAGAGGCATTCCAGATCTGAAAAATTGTAATGTTTCCAGGTGTATTCGAATACAGTATATGTGTATTCGAATACACGTCTTTGTAACGTTCAAAATATTCAAATTTTACATCTTGTATTCGAATACACATCAGTGTAGTCGAATACAGATCAATGTATTTTAGCCTCTGACTTAACTTGTATTCGACTACATATGAGTGTAGTCGAATACATTTGGCTACTGACTTAGCATGTAGTCGACTACAGATGGGTGTAGTCGAATACACTTGGCCACTGACTTAGCTTGTAGTCGACTACAGATGCGTGTAATCGAATACACCTTTTAAAGTTTTGCTTCTGACTTAAGTTGTATTCGAATACAACATGGTGCATTCGAATACACTTATGCAAATTGTCAAAAATATGATTTTAAATGATTTGTTAATGTTGTTTTTGATTTTTGAAAACATGTTAAATGCATATGTAAATATGAATTGTTCTCAAGTATTTGAACTATTGATTTGTATCATATACCTTTATATTTATTCATTTATTATTTGGATTTGGAAGCTCATTCAAGATGGTTATCTTCTTTTTGATCTTGCTGCATTGTCCATAGTTGGCGGTCTTGTCGTCATCAAAAACATGTAGTTTACAGAAATGAACGTATTGGATGCACAAGATTGGTTAAAATCCCTAATTGAAC